>CM061533.1:32243073-32522334 GCA_030545055.2 Neoaliturus tenellus
GAACTCTTCTTCAACTTGAAGAAGAGTTGAAAGTTCGGTGTTTTACTTGAAGTTACATAATTCCCTTATCACCTTATTGTTCCATTAACAAGTAAAAAATCCACTAATAATACACTTTAAATACAGTCGTTCCGATCCCATACATCGAGTGAGCAGGTCAGGCATGAGGTAACTCTGATAAATGAATGACCTGCAATCAGTTTAACTACATAATTATTCATGCTCCTGGCGGTATTAATATAATAGAAACACGAGATGTTTCTTATCCTTTGTGGATTTACGATATGCAAACGCGTAAAGCTGCTAGAATTACTACTGAACAAACCAGCTGAAACATTATTTAACTAGGCTTACACATTATGTCTTATATAATACCGTGGAAAATGATTCCACGCATTGTAATTACACTTTTGGGAAATCATTTATGCTAAGTAGTATATGGCAGATACTTGAATAAAGCACCCTCTTACCACCTAAGATACACCACGAAACTATGCAATGGAAAATATAAAAATTTACTTATGAGGTGTAATTATTGTTTTTTTTTATGAATTTTATTAGCTAAGACATAATTTTACATAAACGAGTGTAGCAGGTGGTTATTTTAAACTCTATCAATATTATCTTAGCACAAAATTACTATTAGTACTTTTCCTTTCTCTGAGGTGAGCAGAAAATATAATTATAAATGTTTTTTTTTTGTTTTTCCTTGCTGGTTAATATGCACAGGTTAAACAGGGTAAATTCAACTGTGCCAATCTTAGTATGTAATAAAATATGGTATTTGGTATATGATAGTGGGGATAATCGCCCCTTTATAAGCTATTGAAATATGGATTCCGTTTTTTCAACTTTGCGGCTAGCATTTAAGTTTTTATGAAACACTCTATATTTTATAATACTCAATTTTTGAAATCCCCATACAATTTTAGGACTTGTTTAGTCTTGGAATTTTTTCCCCTTAAGTCTACCTATTTAAGAGCTGTACCAAGATGAACTTTTGACAATTGAAAAATTAAACTGTGCCACAAAGGGGAACCCCCAAAGAAACTGATGATCCCGTACTAATGACGGGTACCCAGCTAGTCAAAAATAAAATTACCTCACAAAAATATAATGTGAAAATACCATGAAACTTAACTGACAAGAATCATAAACTGCTTGATATTATACCGGTTTTGTAAAACTGTTTCTAATGATGTACTGTTATAACTGTTCTGTTGCTGCGTTTATTCTACAGCAGCAAGTAGATGTGGGAGCCGTCATAACAAGCGATAATGCGGCGTGCTCTCCCGGGAGAAGGTAATTAAATTTCTTGTTTTAATTGCGGCTTAACTCTTTAATACGGCCTGCAGTATATTGTGTTCTTCGTTATTATACTTGATACTATTACATTATTTAATACACCAACAGTTCAAAGTAATTTCACAAAATATATATTACAACATAATTAATATTATAAATGGCTGGGTAGCTGAGTGGTTATAGTGCTCGCCTTCGAATCCAAATGTTGCCGGTTCGGTCCTGAGGAAAGTTAGTAGCTATTTAGAGAATCGATTCCGGACCCAGTTGCCATTTGTCAATGGGCTATAAATTAATGATGCTTTCTAGCAACTGGTCGATGTTAGATAGTAACAAGACTGGGGTTTGGACCGTTCCCCCTCAAAACTTAAAAAAAAAATGCTACTGGGGTAGATAGACACAAAATATACACGGAGAAAAGCTTTTAGAGTAGTATTTAAATTGTAATAGATGCAACTGAACGGAAATGTTATAAAATATAATAAATTATATTAGTTCAAGAGTATGTCACTTATATACGTAGTAGATAATATAAACATAGTATATTTTTCACTTAGAAAATGATAACGTCATAGTGGTGGAACAGGAATATTGTAACTTTAACGTTTCTCGAACACTTTTGTTGTCAGACAGTGATAACATTCCTTCACAGTTTTCAACGCTTGATGGAAGTTTTATTTTCCGGTATCACGGGAAAATTATTTAACTTTTAACGCCCACTATATCTTAGTGTAAGACTTAATACAAATAAATTACGTATAAACTTTATTTTGGCGTATTTTCTTCCAAGTATGTAAAATTTAGAATCAAATAAAAGATTTTTTTTGATTATTTAATAAATGATATAATAATTTTACCGGAATAAGTAAATAAGTAAATACTACTAATGAATGGCATAGAAATATTTTATCTTAACTAGTTACGTGCTTCTTCTGAAATTACTGTAAAATTTATGATTTCAATATGCTATCATTAATTTTTTTACAAACATCGATCGTTCTGTGAAATTTTTCAAAACGTAATTTATTGAAAAAGTTTAAAAATTATGTATTATTATAAGTTTATTTTAAATATAAATTGTAAGTTTATCCTTTATGTTATACTTTTAATGGTGTCAAGTAATTTTCATGTCCGTATGAATATGGTTAGGTTCATTTCAAATGATTTTCCTTTTAGTGAAATGATAAGAAAATCCTATATGCTACGATTCAAGATACATTATTTGGAAGACCGAAGGAAAAAACGGAGAGAAGACTGAGACATCATTTTGCATAATATGGCTAGATATCATGTTAGAATTGCTTTTCCTTATACATGCAAACCCTGTCCTAGTACACCCTCCATCTTTGAGCATACTAATATACTGATTACAGCCATTAGATGACATGTTTATAATAGAGATTGCAATATAAATATTTCATTTTGTATTGACTTTATTTTACACGCCTTACTTCAAACTAAAGCATTTTAATATATTTTCTAAATTTAAAATAACTACTCATAATATAGTTTCTAAATACACGTTAAACGATAAACCCTATATTAAAAATACTTTGTATGAATATTCTTTATTTTAAAATATAACAAATTAATCCAGAGATAAGGAGTGGCAAATATTTTTTTACTTTGAATGTGCAGAGCTGGGAGAATATTATATCAGACAGCATGTCAGAAAAGCCATTTCTGATGTGATGTTTGCAATTGGGCCCCATTTTGCCTTAATTTACTATTGTGTCATAATAAAGCTAATATGTCAATTTATATTTTTATCCATTGCTGAAGGTCGCCTTTCCCTTTATTAATATGGAAACATAATAATTTTTGGGATTATCTTCTAAAAAATAGTAAGTAATGTCACGGTTATATGTAGTATTGTCATTTAAGACTATATCTTACTTAACAAATATTTACTCTTCATAATAACTCCGAAAACTGGAAATACTAATATAGTTCAATATAGTCTAATGCAATTTTTAGACACAAAGAAAGAAATTTACTGATCAAACACACGTAATAGTTTTCCCCAACCCAAACACCTTGTTGATTTGCAAAGCTTTAGGGGAATTTTGGCAAACAAACAGTTTTGTTAATACGTATATTAGATTATTTCAAGACGTTAATATCCATACACTTCCATGACCGTAACTTGAAGACGAAGTAAATAACTTTTTATGCAAGAATGTTGTTATGTCTATTTTTTTCGTATTTACAATTACATATATTTATCGATGAAAACGAGCTTTTATTAAAAAAAGTTTGACAATTAAAAACTTGTTAAGATCATTGGTTCAAAACTCTTTAGCTTAACGACTTTAAGAAAATGGGACTATTGTTTATTCAAGATAGTTTCGTTAAGATACTAATTTGTTTTGACCTTGAATTATAATTTTAATTCCTAGTTCTTACGACATTTAAAAGATTTTTTGGAGTTAGAAGCAGGAAAAATGTAGTAATGCACACAGGTGCCCAGCATGTAGTGTGAGAATATAATAAAAAAGGGGTTACCCACTAAAAAACCTCCTCTTCTCCTTAGGATTCTAACCGGGATTTCTTTATCACATTACGTCAGGCTAGACTTAAAGGAGGCTTACACCCGTGGGGCTCGCTCCTTATCCAGCCTCTTGGTCAAGGGGGCTTCTCAGCCACTTCGCGGTCCAGATTGTGTTTCTTTTCTAGGAGGATGCCTAACATTTAAGTTGCCGTCATCCTAAATAAAATTTTGGCAAACTGTGTAAACTGAAAAAAGCCGAGTTTTCTTAACTGTCTCAAGGCGGGACCTTTCCTAATGCGGAGAACTGAAAAAGGTGTGTACCGTGTCGTCAGGAACGCCCGGGCAGTAGATGCAATCCGGTGAACTGGCCTTGCTCATCCGGTTCAGGTACGACTTGAAATAGCCGACGACTTTTTTGGCCGAGCAGTTGGCTGATGAGGCCGAGCATCTCCCTCATACGACTTGAAATAGATCCCCTCGATGAGTCACAGTCCATCGTCCTCAGCAGTCATGCTCCGAGCTGTTGCCACGACTGGATGATTCGTTCGCGCTCTTCCAAACTTAGTGCATCCTTGAAAATCTCGCCTTGTGTCTGGTAAATTTCCTTCCTCTCCTCTGCCAAGAGCTTGTCAGGGATGACTCCAGCAACCACCAGGACGGAAGGCTCGAATAATGTCCGATAGGTGGAACACACCCGGATCAGAGCATGACGCTGAACCCGGGCGAGTCACTACCCATAGAATTCCTTGTTGAGAGCATCTGCCCACACCTCTGCTCCGTAAAGGAGCACGGACTGGACTGCGATTTTATTGTTGTTACTAATTTAAATGTCAAAAAGTTCAAATGTTGTTATCACAGCCTGATATTTGATACGGAAATATATCGGTTGAATATGGATGATGGGGGGAATTCGGATAAGTTGGGTGTGAACCTATGTTGGTATTGAGCTACTGCGAAGCTATTTGGAAGCTGAACTGATAGACTAAGTAAAACGTCCATAATTGGGCTCAGGTAACAACAGGAGTGGCTGACTGGTCATGTCCAGGTTTAGGCGATATAACTAAAAATGACTATGGAAATGGTCTAGGAAATAAAGTATTAAGGCGAGAAATGAGATAATTGGGAAATTACGTGATTTATTGACTGAGCTGATAACGTATCTGGAATGAGGTACTCTACGTTCACCCAGACTGCGTCAATGCCGAGCACAGAAGCGCCAGAATTTGCCATTTTGATAAGCTTACTAACAATTAACGTAAACTAAATTAATTGACAAGGGAATTTGATAATAGTTAACTGTATCTAGAAATATTCTAATCAAACCCATCCTATACCTAATGGCTACGTCCTGAAGGGACATGTGTACTACGGTTTCGAGGCTACCCTGTACAGTAAGGTTTTAGCCTTGTTTTCTTAGCTAACTGAATAAATTTATATTTGATTAATTTTCATGATTTTCATCCCCACACACCTATTCCCTAGGCCCTACACATAGCCCCTTAGATTTTAGGTACTTATCGTATCATCGCGTTCTGCGAAGCGTACGCAACGAAAGCAGATGGAGAAAGGGGGGCGAGAGAAAGACGAGCTTGGCATTCTTCGATTTCGCGGACCTTTTCGATAAGGTTCTGGAGAGAGGCTGTCGGATACCGGCGTCACGGCCAGCGCACGGAGAATCGGCACTATATGAAGTGTTGGCGGCACGAAGCACCTCATATTGCATTAGGATTTGTTATTACGAGAACAAAATTGTCATAATCTTGTGTACTACTGTGTTACATGTAGACCTACAACCTTACGACATTGTGTTTATAACGAGACCTATTGTATTAACTATAGTATATTTAATGGTCAATGAAATTTCTTATTAATCTTATTTGCGGACAAATAACCGTCTTCTGCTGGACCGAGGACCCATATCTTGCTCAAGGCAAGCGAAAGACCGTACTCGGACATCCAGGCGTTCACCATGCATATGACTAAGTTCAACTTTTTCTGGGCCGGCTAAAATTTGAGTGCGGCGATGACAGCCGCAACGTCATTGCCATACGGAAATGAGACGGTTTCATCTGGCATTTCAGATCTCAAGAGGCTGTCATAAGTGACATTCCGGAGATCCGGGCCCAGTATCGAGCCCCGAGCGGCACCAGAGGTGACTTCCATCGTCCGGGCTCCATCTCGGGTGTTGTAATTCAGACGTCTAGAACGGAGATAATCCTCTATGAGATGCAACAGTTTCGTTGGAATTCGAAATGTTTTGCAAAGCTCATCCAATATATCGACCCATCTCGCCGAGTTGAAAGCATTCTTGATATCAATTGTAACAAGAAGCACTTCTGGGCGGGAGAAATGGTTGTGGCTCTAATCTCTCTCAAAGGTTTTCTGGACTTTGCATTGCATCGATTGCAATTGCATTCGATGGTTGATCGTCCCTTTCTGAAGCCGTACTGACATAGGCAAAGGCCCCCTGCAGCAACCACGGCAGAAGTTAGGCAGGAATATATTTTTTTTTTTTTTTTTTTTTTTTTTTTTTGGCGGGGGAGGTTCGGACAAGTCCTACGTCCTTCGCCGGAGCCGGGGGGCTCCAAGTTGCCCCCCATCTCTTGGCCGGGTCCCTCTACCGTGAAGCGGTACGGCCGGTCGCTGGGGACTGGTGGTAGTCCCGGTGTGTCGGCTTAGTGGACGAGCAGTTGGCTGATGAGGCCGAGCATCTCCCTCATCAGTTTCGCCAGGTCGTGGATGGCCGCCAGGATCGTCGGGCCATCGATGGTGACAGCTGCAGAGGCAGGCTGCTCGGTCGTCGCCGCTGGGTCCGTGGCTTCAGCGGGCTTCGGAGTGGGCCGCTTCAGGGCGTCGGGCTTGGCCGGGGGCTGAACCTTCTGCTCCGTCGGTGGCGGCTTCTCCGGTGGTTTTTTCTTCTCTCTGGTCGGGACCCCGTCGTCTCTCTTCAGGCGGTTTGCCTTGTTGCGGGGCTGGCGGCGGCGTCGCTTCCTCACTTCGGTAAAGCCTTCGTCCTCCGTCGATGACTCGTCTCGGGGCTCGGGCTCCTCCGCTGGGTCGCTTGGTTTTGCCGGCTGCTTGCGGGGCCGGGCGGGCGCTCTTGGCTTCGGTGGCCTCTGCCGGAACTCGGCTTTAGCCTCCTCGAATGCTGGACATCCACGCCAGTTGGCCTGGTGCTGGTCGCTGCCGCAGTTGCAGCATCTCTTGGCGGCGGTACACCCCGCAGCCGGGGCCTTGTGGTGTCCTCCGCACCGAACGCAGCGGACCGGGTGGCCGCAGTTGCTCGAGCCGTGGCCGAACCGCTGGCAGTGGTAGCACTGCGACGGGCCGGGCGGCTTCTTGTAGGTCGCTGTAGATATCCTGACGTGGAGTAGCTCGTCACATCGCCAGATCTCGTCGGCAGGACGGCAGCCCTCCTCTCGCTCGCAGTCCCTGGTGAAGACCTTCATCCACCGGTTCGACGAGCCGTTGCGGGAGCGGAGTCTCGATGCGTCTTGCACGTCGAAGTTGGCATCGCACAAGTCGAAGTTGGAATATTTTTGTTGAAGCCATATTTATTCGTTTCGGTTACATTTTATTTAATAAGAAGGGATAACAATTTACTTATTTCAGTTACATAATTAATATAATGACTTTGAGTACAAAAGTAACAAACGCTTACTTGTAATAAAAATATGCATACTACACAGGGCATTTTCTTTATTCTTTTTTTAAATTCAATTGTTTTTTATCTATTATTATTTTTATCATGTATAATTAATATTAAAAAAAAAAATGAAAGGAAGTTAAAATAAACCTAAATTGAAATCTGCAAAATTTAAACAGAAACAATTGGACTCAGTAGAAAGTAACATTTTAAAAGTTATTCAAGATAATATAAATCATGTCTATGAGATTAATTTCACTATGTGTCATATTTTAGTTAGTTGAGAGCATCGGTGACGGCAGTAACCATGCCATACGATGACATGAAGCAAGTCACACCTCGGGCTGAGGAAATTGACTTCGCTTGTCAAATATTGTCAACTTATATTGACATTGCAAACTCTTATGTCTAAGGGAAATGTACGTATCACAGTATTTTCTAATTTGAAACATAAAACGATACTTACAAGTGAAAAAATAATGAATAAAATAACACTGGTTTTAAAATAAAAACTTGTTATTTCATACCAGTGATTTTCTTACTTGAAAACGAATTGATTGTAACTAAATTAAGACTATTTAATGTATTTTATGAGGTAATAAATTCTTTCAAATATAGATTCTACCTTCTCTTCTGAGGGCAATAACTGTGCTAGGAAATAGTTCTTCAGGTTCAATTAATCAACAATATATTTAATGTTTTACAAAAATAATCCAAGTATTTTCTTGGATTTTTTGTTTTGCAATTGCTTTTTTTAGTTGTCTTTTACTATATTTCTTAAGTATTAAAATTTTTCTTTAGATTTTACATTGTGACTAAACCATCATCACAATATGCATCATAACAGTTAAATTTTTATATTTTCGTCTAAAATGTTGTACATTTAAGTTGTTCGTTTGTATAACATTTTTGTATTACAATAATCAAGTCATTTTTAATTAATAATATATATACATATAAAAATGAAAACGATGTGGCGATATAAAAAAATGCATTTAAAAGGCCTTTGGTCAATAATAACCCGCCCATCACGTACATGGGAGTAATTCAATTGAAGAGTCATTGTCCTGTAGTATGGGGCCCACGTGACAGGGCCGATATTGCCGCCGATGATGGTAGATATTAATAGAGAAAGTTCCAAGTAGACGATTGCTTTCAATAAACGCTCTTATATTATGTACCAGTAACATTATTTTGTATAAGTATAATTTTTTAACACATGTTGATTCAAAGTATAAGACTTCTTATAATGGTAATGCCAACTCGTGCGTTTTAAGTTTACAACGGTATTGTAATAAACTCTTTAGTGAGAATAATAATAAATTACTATTTGAAATATTTCATCACTTAATTCTAGGCAAAATCTATTTCTTTTCATGAATTTTAATCAAGTGTAATGAACTTTTTCTATTACATACAAATGAATATTAAAATTAAAGATACACCATCAAAATGGATAAGCGTCAAAGGTTTGTTTACGATACAGAATTGAAAATTTTTTGACACAAAAATCCAAAATCTGAATGTTTTGGCTTTTAACACTTTACTGTAAAATATTTTAATTTAAATAATGATTTTACATTTGGTCTGTAAAAGTTGAATAATAATATTTTCAACATTGTAAGTGTTTGTTGTGAAGCTCAGATATGAAGATAATATTGGTATATTGTGAATTATCAGATTGAAATTTAGGATAGTGATAAAATGAATGTTTTTCACGGCTTATGAATGTTTTTAACCTGCTACAAACATTGAACAATACATACCATAAGCTCAACATCAGTTAAGAGAATGCAAATTAAGCCTTCTGTAAATTTGACAAACCCATATTTGTTTAAAAATGTTCTTTTTACCAATTTACTAATGGGAATCTTTTAATATAAGTGCAATTCGGCTAAATATCTTCCTTGGATTGTTTAAGTAATCAAACAAGCTTCAAGTTACTAGTAAAAAAAGTTTAGTTATTAGTCAAAAACCGTGTAACAAAATCATTTTCACCCTCTTCTCCATTTTGTGCTATGTAATGTCTAATAGCATCAGCTTCCGACGGTGCAACTATAACAACTCATATTATCCAAAAGTATTTTAATAAACAGTTTAAAACAAAGTACCCTTTTTCATTATATTAGCCTATTTTACTTTATCGACAACTAGTTTCGATCTTAGAACATTTTCAAGGCGATTTAAACAATTGCAATCCTAAAATAAAATAATATAATATAATGAAAAGGGGCACTTTGTTTTGAAATGTTCATTAAAATAATAATATTAGTAGCCCTACAAACACAACTCTTCAATTTTAAAATATCCAAAAGTAATATTTTTTGCACGAGAGAAAAAACCACAGTTTTAAAAGAAATTTATAGTTGTATTTATACATTGCAATTATTCCTCCAAGATACAATAACACATCACATATATTTTGTCATCAATTTATTCACTTGATGAATGTGCCAATTACTATAAAATAATTAAATCTAGTTATGAAAATCAATATAAACATTTGATAACCTTATGTGATTATTATTTTTACTAATTTAATTTTTTGCGACCATGCATTTTTATGTAAAAATTAAATTACTGTTGTATTCAAGTCTTAGTGTATGATTTATAATAGTTTTCCACATACGTCAGAAGGCTATGTATAACGTTAAAAAGGAAATACACCGATTTTGCATAGGGGTTACAACATATGAAACTAAGACTTTATACTTGGGTAGAATTATATAATTATACGGAGGACATGCTCATTATATATTTGCACTAAATATTTGGAGCCGTTAGATTACAACCGTTATTAGAGAATTATTTAAATCCTAAACAACATATTAAAATATGTTTATCGTTTGTAAATAGTGAGTACCTTAATGCCATTACCAAGTAAATTATGGTGTTGTAAGTTGTTTTTATTTACTTTTATTAATGTAAACCAGTAATGTAAAAAATTATTTCCTTTAAAATTACCATTTTTTTTTATTCGGATTAGTTCATATAATTTTTAACTAAATAGTTGATTAACGTTTAATAAGAGGGAATTTGATATGAATTACCAAGGTGTCAATGAAGAGTAATAACGCAAATTAGTTAAATATAGGTTTATTTGTAGTTTAATGAAATGTTTTTGAAAGGAGGGGACTTTTAAATAAAGATATATGTAGGTTTCAAGTCGCAAGCTAGTGAGGGTAGATTTCATACGAGTAAGTATATGAGTATACTAATAAGAATAAGTAACGGAAAGGGTTGGACATTTTGGGAATAAGTTAACGAACGTGTAAGGGCATGTGATTGGTTTACGGACAATGTAGCTTAATCACGGGGTCTGGTTGACCATATACATAATTGGTTATAAGCCTATTTCCCAAGGTAAGGTGAAGCTCGCTGTAATCATAACCCGCTTAAAGGACCTAGGTATAAAATGGTTTAGTAAGATAATGATTAAGTTTATTAAGTTAACACAAACATTTACAGTAAAACAGATTTTTGTGCATAAGGATAGTTTACACGTAAGCACGCATCCATACTCGTTCTATTACTTTATTATTGTTCATATTGATTTGTTTATAAAAACTGCTAAATTCTTTAGGGATTTTAAATATTTTTTTACTATAATAAAGTTTCATAAATTATACGTAAATCGTTAACAATGAAATTATGTGTATTCATTTTAATTTAAAATTGCTTCTTTTTAAATTTGTTTTATTTAATTTTTGATGTAATTAATTGTTTTTTATTAACAGACATACTTAGAGTATCATTTTGATCGATTTAACTTTTACAAATGTTCATAACAACTTTTTCACCAAAAAGAATCAGCTCTTTGTGAGTTTGGATTAAAAAAAAATTATAAAAACACTTTTGTCAGTTTCCCTGGAAAATGTGACAACATTCTGCACGGTCTATGAAATGGAATTGGTAGTTTCTGATCTTCTTTGCTAGTACACGTTTAACTCTTGAACGGATAAAAAATGGTTTTAAAATTAAGTGGCTAGGGAGCATAACAAAAATTATTATTTGAATGTTAGTTAAAAGAGAAATAAGGTAGTTGTGGGAATGAAGGAGAGAACAATTAATGAATTCAAATAATAATAAATAAAAACTTTTGGTTCGAAATGATTATTAAGAATATATAAAACGAGAAGGATTAGTTGGTAGGAAAAATCAAGATCTGTAAAAAAGGAAGTTGACATGATGACCAGCACCCAACAACAAAGTCAAAGTCAAAGTCTTTATTAAGCCAAAATCAACATAATACATGCATTTGCCAAGTCATTTACAAAACTCAATATCCCTAATACTAAAAAAACTATTTACAGAGAAAAAATATTATTCTTCTAGGCCTATTTACAGACTTGTTAAGCCAGCCATGAACTCTTGGACGCTGTAAAAGGAGTTTTCTGCCAACAAATGCCTTAGTTGTCTCCTAAATTTACCGTGATTTTTCTTGGCCTTCAGGGATAAAGGTAGGGCATTGTAAAGTTTAATACCGGAGTAAAAAAAGTTGATTTTGAAAAAATGTTGTTGAATGTTTAGGGATTCTTAGGTTATGGTGATTTCGAAGGGGATAACTGTGATTTACTATGGAGTTAAATAAATAGGCCAGTCAAATAAGAGTTTTTTGAGGAATTAATTCCCAGCAAGCTGGAAATGGTTTTAATACCTTAATTTGGTCCCAAATAATTGTAATCCGAGTTTGCACCGTTCCATGAGGTGATCTTACATCATGGCAGCCTAAAATAAATGAAATTTTAGCACTTTTTTTTTGCTTGTAGCTGAAAAACAGTGTGTCGGACGCAAACAAAGTTCTTTTAATATCAAAGAGGATTGAATTCTGCATAAAATGAGTATATAAATATCCAAATTCGGTTAAGTAGTATAGCCGAAATCTTAAGTTAGAAATAGATAATTATTTTCGTCTCATTGCATTTAACATTTTGCGAATTTCCAGAAACACATACTATCTTTGAAAGCGACAAACCTGTGACTATTCCGTGACCAATCAAATTCCGTGAGTAGTGTAAAAGTAAGGCTTTTAAAACAGTTCAAGGTCACCCGAGCGATGACGTCATCGATGACGTCATCGAGGTCAATGACCCCATCGATGACGTCATCGATTGCATCATCGATGACGTCATCACCAATGACGTCACTTCCTTGACGTCACACCCATGACGTCACAGAAATGACGTGCTGATGACGTCATCACCCCTTACGTCACCAAGATGACGTCATCGATGTCACAAAGGTCAAGGTCACGCTGAAACCTAAAATTTTTTGGCACTTTTGCTGTTTCTCGCACTACGCTCCGAGTTTCAGTCACAGTTACCATGACCTTGACAACTTGGAGCGAATTTGCGATGAGAAACAGCAAAAGTGCTGAGGAAACCTGAAGTTTGCAACATGACTCTGCCTAAACCGTCATGTGACACCGCTCGGGTGACCTTGAACTGTTCCAAAAGCCTTACTTTAACCATTACTGCAACCGCGATGTGCACCCTACGACAGACACCGAGCGACTGACTGTCCAGCCCCGCGCACTCTAGGTATATGGGAAGTGGTGGGGGGAACTGCGAAGACCTCGGGAAACTCGAAAATGTCAAGCCAGGTAGCACCGTTTCGGTGCTACCTTAAATTTACATGTTAAAGTGTGATGACCTTGAGGTTGACTGTGAACCTGGGGCTTAGGATTGTGTTTAACAGCTTGACGTTTTCGCCAGAGTTCAAGTGTGGTGACCTTGAACTGGTTAAAATAAAAACTGCACAGCAGACTGCACAACAAGGATGTGCACCCTACGACAGCTGCCGAGCGACTGACCTCCAGGCCCTGCGTACTCTAGATATATGGGGAAGTGGTGGGGGAAATTTCAAGGTCATTCAAACGGAGTTTTAAAAAAGTCAAAGAGTAGAAAGACTACTCTTGTGAGTCTATAGCGATTTCATTGATAGTGAGTGCTTCGGTATGCCAAGTTGATCTGTATTGACACGCTCCTAAATAATGTTTGCAAAAACCTGCAAAATGATTGTTGCACAATTTGCAGCCAGTTAGCTGTTTTAGTTTAAATTCAATGCAACGTTCAGGGCAACAAGTGTACTTATGCCCTCTCATTTGGTACACATGGAATGTCTTCAACTTCGGTTTCGGCTTCTTCCAAGACTTGCACTTACACATGCATTGACCAAAAGCTTCACATGTTCTACAAGCCAGGCCATCCACCACATCAATGTCATTCGGCCATGAAAAACATTTCTGTTCGCAACAGTAGTTGAGTTGACTTTCCATGTTGCTGCGGTGAAGGTGCGCAATGAAATGATGCTGTAGTCAGTGAGAGTGCACCTTAAATAAACTCAGTGGAGGGGGAAAGGTCAAGGACATTCAAACAGAGTTTTAAAAAAGATGACTAGTCGTCCTCCTCGTCCGTCGTACTTGGAGAGCTGTCAGACGAAGAGCCCCGCGCAGGTGCTCTCCAGATGAAATGTATATCTATTTGAAAGCGCAGGCCGGGATCTTGTACCATCAACTCCTTTAATCTATTACATACCAATTCCACTTTGTACACATTGTTAATAATCAACACCCAAGGCTTTGGCTGAACATAACGTGTAGTTGAGTCAGCCTCGCAGACAGTTACATCTTCCGGTGATATTGGAGTGTATAAATGTGTAAAATCTCGTTGCTGAGGCTGGCTTGAAGTTGAAGGTTCTGTGCCGACCCTGGTTGCATCAAAATTCAAATCCATTCTACATTCAAGAGGTCCAGGGTTCCCGTTGAATACATTGAGTAATTTTTGATACAAGACTTCCACTTCTGTCGCATCCTGTAAATGAACAGTCCACCGCAAGGGAAATGCTTCGTCCGTAGTGGAGTCAACTTGAGAAAGAGTTCCTTCCGCCATGGCAGCTAAGCAAGGAATGAGGTGAGCTGCAGTCAGTTGTAACATTATCGAAAAGTAGAGGGGGAAATTTCAAGGTCATTTAAATTGGGTTTTAAAAAAAGGAAAGAGTGGAGGGGAAAGTTCAAGGTCATCCAAATTGAGTTTTAAAAAAGGAAAGAAGGTCACTCCCCATCAGCCTTGTCGTTGTCTCCTACATCTTCATCCGCATTAGATTCACTGTATAGGTAAATCGGTGACATTGGTGAGTATTGCGGTGAGTGTTGACCGTTGTTGTCCTCCTGCCGCAATGTAACTTGCGACCAATCATAGTTGAAATTCATTTGTATTATGATCCCAGGGTTGTCCCGCAGTATTTCTTTCATCCGTTCACAAATTGTTTCCAAATAGTGAACACTGTCGATGGATAGTGTCCAACCTGTACTCGTTCCAACATCAGTAGTGGAGTCAGCTTGGCTGATGGTGTTGTCCACCATGGTTGCTTGTCGAACAAGGAATGACGGGTGATGTGATACTCATGCAGGAACATGGTGAAGTGGTGGGGGAAGTTTCAAGGTCATCCAAACGGAGTTTTAAAAAAAAGGAAAACCTACAAAGTAACATTGAAACTTTCCAACTGATGGTGGCGGGCGTTTTCTTCTGCAACCTTGCCGACACATGTGACTATACCATATAGTATGAAAAGTACAACCATAATAAGGCCGAACAATAAAAGATAGCCGTTGACTATCATGATATTTTCTGAGTGGATCTGCTTTCTTCTTATCTCCCTCTCTTGCATCCTCTTCTCTAACTCGTGGATGAAGTCGCAGCATGTGTGAGGACATCTTTCATCTGTTGGTAGGTTTGCCATTGTTGATGTTGTCGGTTTGGCTGTTGAAGATGGAATGAGGTTTCCAATCGTGATGTGCCATGTACACCAATAGTGAAGTGGTGGGGGTAGCAAAGCAGTGGAGGGGGAAGTTTCAAGGTCATTCAAATTGTGTTTTAAAAAAACCTATCTTGTTACTGAGCTAATATGTCAGTAACAAGATAGGTGTTTTTGCTCTTTTACTTCTTTAATATAATGAAAAAATAAACATATTCTACAATGGTTAGAACAAGAAATACAACTGCTAGTCAGCTGAAGTAATCCAAGTTGTCCGGCTCGGTCTTCATGGACGTCGGTGAGGAAGCTGTCGATGAGTGTCCAGGCTCTTCCTTTGGCTGCCGGGTGTTCCGTATATTGCAAGCGTAGACTTGCACATTTATACGGTAGCCTCTTGCCACCATTAGCTGCAACTCCTTGTACAAATCGTTCAGCTCCTGTTGCGTTTTGATAGTCACCTCCTCATAGCTGGCACAGCTTACGTTCAGAGACATCCTGATGTTGCTAGGTTGGCTGCTGGAGTAGAAATGAAGCCAAGGCACAGTGCTTGGAGGTATATGAAAAAGTGGTGGGGGTGTTTGCATTCAAACAGGTTTGACTTGTAGCGTGGTGGTGGGGGTAACTGTGAAATGCAAAGGTCAAAGGTCAAGGTCACCCGCGAAGTTTAAAAAAAATGCAACATATCAATATGTGACAAACTTCACATATTGATATGTTGCATTTTTTTGTCTTTTGTATTTTTTTTGTTTTTTTATGGTTTATTTATTTATAAAACGTTACAATAACATATTTACAACAGTAAAACTTAAATCTAACACTGCTGCTTGTCGGCGATGTGGATGGTCAACTCGGTGGAATTGCTACCCGTGCAACCGTGGGAAACCAGGTAGAGACAGCCGGGTTGGATGGAGCGCAGATCCTCGTTCTGGAGGAGATGGACGAACCGTTTCGGCAGGTAGACTTGGAACTTGGGCTCATCCCCCGGAGTGAACGGTGCCTCGCTAAGACTGCAGCAGATGGCCTCTCCAACTGTAGTCTCCATCTTCTTCATGGCGTGGATAATGTAGTGCTTCTCGTCTTTAAGTTCGGAACACTTCTTGACGGGTAGTATGGTAGATTTGGAGTGAGCATTGAACTGCTCAACCAAAGTTTGCAGGAACTGGTGAGATGCCATGGTCGAGATATAGATCGTGTTCTTCGTCTTCTTGCTGGGAGATGTTGTCGTCTCGGAATCTCGAGTAATACTCATGCCAGGTCCCGGTCTGCTCCTCACTTATATAACCCCCGTTACCCCCACCACTCCCCATTTCCCCACTTTGAAGGTAAGATGCGAGTTTATAGGCGTTTTTTAAAGCGCAATGTCTATCTTTTTCATGTTCTGGACTTTTAGTACAAATACAAACATTTTCCATCGTATACTTGTAATTTTTATCCAATTCCACATCATTAACCGGAACATGAGTAAATCCTTCGATCCATCTTTTCTTTTCCAGCCCCTTTGTGTAAATATTGGTAAACTTGTCTGAAAAGTGATGCATAATGTGATACAAGTCCGTGTAACTTGTAAAACCATCATACCAATCGATATGATGGAAGTGTTTTGAAATCCATCTGTTGGTAGTAGCGGCTTTACTAGTTAAAGATGAATAAGAACATGGTGGTTTAAATAAAAACGAATAAGGAACACTTGTATTGATGTCGAAAAACACAAGTTCTTTTATGATAAATCTATCATCATTACCCCGAAACGCTTGGAACTCAATTATACCAGGTTTGGACTTTACTTGTTCTTCTTCCTTGTCCTTGTCCATTGCGAAGATCACTCGTCTGCTCATGACGAAGTCCAAAGGTCAACTGATTTCCACACCACGGTAGGTACGACTTTTATACCCGGCCGTACAGTTGTTGGCGCGTTGGTGTATATTTAACGTGGGCACCGTCCCCGGTAGGCCTAACCCCACAAAGTGTTTGATATTGTTTTAAAAATTAACCATTGCTGTGTAGTTAATTGTCATTTAGGTTTCCATCTTTACATTTTCCTTGTTTTCATTTTCATCACTAACACTTGATTCTTCTCCTCCTTCTTCTTCCTCTTCTTCACGTTTTACTGATTTCTTATGTAGTTGAGCGTACTTTTCCAATTGTCTCCACATTTGTACTTCATGAGGAACCCTATTGAATATAGAAGTATCTACAGGTCCGTACAATATAGGTGCGTCCGGTTGTTTGTCCAAAGTGTCTTCCAGATAATCTTTAATAATTGAACTTGAAAACACCAGTTGTCTCAAGTATCTCGTTATTGGTTCAGTTGCACAAGTTAGAATAAAAAACTCTTCTCGATTAAGTTGAATCTTGTTATCATGTCTTGTTGTGTCTCTAAACCGCAACTGATGATCACCACGATGTTTAACAATATCGATTTCCACATTTGAATCCAAAAGGCCTACTCTTGTCTTTCTTCCAAACATGTTACTACTTAAATAGCATTCTAGCAGATGCAAGTGTTTCATAAACGATTCCCAAGCAGTGTCCGTAAACAAAATCATTTTGGGTCCATGAGTTAAAATTACAGTAGGGGAATAATCTGTAGATTTCATAACACCGATTAAAACACTTTTGTCCAAACTGGAAGAGATTGGGTAAAATATTCGCAAGAATACCTCACTTAATATGTTAGGAGAAATATTATCTTCAATATCCCTTTTCCTCTTGTGTGCATTCTTTCTTCTTTTACCTTTTTCCTCAACATTATTACTGGCGTGGAGTTGTCCGCAAGCGTTGTGTTCATCTCCCTCCGGTTGACCTTGAAGATCTAAAAAGTCGGATATCTCCTTCTCAATATCTACTACATTTTCTTGTGTACCACTAGGAGAAGCCATATTGAATAAGATGCTACCCATACAACAACAGGCAACAAACTGATAAGGAGCGAGCTGAACGCTCTGCTTTTATACTCGCGGAATGCATTGGAATGTAGGAAAACCGGTCTTTTACAATACATTTTTAACAATTCCAGTTAAAGGTGTGTATGTTACGATTTTATCATGTAGAATTAAACAGTATGCAGTTGTATTAGCCGATATAGGCGCGTTGAATTCCATTTCTATTTTTATATCTACACTTGATGATTTTACCGATTCATTTTGTTTAGAACAATCGATTACAACTATAGGGTAACCATCTAAGTATTTTTCTGGTGATAGTAAAGGTGCATTCGTTTTACCATAATATGAACTTTGGAATCTTGCATACATATCGTACAATATGCTGTACTTTTTATTAGCGAATGACACATTTAAATTATCGTATGGAAAAAATTGTGAATTTAAATAAACTTTAATATTTTTCAAGTTGCAATGATCAAATTGGCCTGCATGTTTGGTGATGGTGTCTCTTCTGCCTGTTTGTAAACCAAATATAATATACCTGGCTCGTTCCACATAATTAGATGTTTTAACTGTCCAAGTGTGTCGATCCGTAGTTGGCAAGCTGGGATGTTCATGAAATTCCCAACTTCTAAAAGGAATTACAATATCACGATCAGCCTTTAACTTTCTTAATAGTAGCATTCTATGCTCGTCAGCTAATTTTACATGTGGAACTCTCCATACAATTTTGTCTAATGTTAATTTCCATTCTAAAGTTGCATCTGTTGTACCGTCTGGAGCTTTAATAATATCTTTATCGTTTGAAGATCTCAACAAAACTAATTCTTGTTTAACGTTTAATATTATTTTCCTATAATCTTCAGCAAAACCAAGCAACAAACGTAACGGAATATGAAAATCAAAATTTCCATTTGTATCTGGAGTGATTGTGTCTTTTGCAGGTAAAACCCATCCTGCAGGTTGTATTAAATTGGTTTCATTAGGTGATATAGATGTTAATCCCTTTAAAGTTGTTGCAATACCTACTTTTTTAGTAGAATCAACTGTTACACCTGATATTTCATATCTAATTTCATCAAACAGGAAAGCCATGGGATTATTTATAAATGGAACTGTTGTACCAGTAGTAGTACCGTCCTTTTTAGTAACTTTTCCTTCAATATACAAGTAACTTTCACATGGTAGTGTGTAAATGTCTTGATTTTGTATGGGAATACGAATTTCATCGTTATTGTTTAATTTTGATGAAGTGTAAGGGTTGTGGGTGTGATATTCTTTTTCCCATAGGGTTTCGTCGAATGTTGGACCCTGAGCTATATCCAGTATATCCATTATCGGTTACTTTTAATCCAATTCTCTCTAAGAAACGAATGTTCTCGCGTGTTAACTCCTCCACAGCTGAAGAGCTACTAATGCGGATTCCCGTAGGTTGTTCGCTTTTAAATGTTAAACCCATGATTTTGTATTAAAGTGTTGATTTTAAATGTAATCTAACCGTAATAGGCTCTTCTCGGAAATCTATCAAGTTACCGTCTTGATCCAATACGTTCAACACGATGTCTGAAATGAAAGTGGTGTTCAAAGGTAGATATACCAGGTTTTGCGGCTTTTCAACAATTTTAAATCCAGGTGGTACACTGGGGTAAAAAGTATGTATTATATGAGTATTTGCTCCATCTCTGTAAGCTCCTTGTATAATATTACAAGTTATGTCTATACTATTGACTTTTAATATTGTTACAGTTTGTTTACCGGAATGTGTTTTATTTGGTTCTAAAATTGCTCCATCTTTGGGAAATCCTAATAAATCACCAATTGAGTCTGACTTACTGAAATCTATATAATATTTTGAAGTAAGCTCAGCTTTCATTGTATTGTTATTACCTTTTAGCGTTATATTGTCTTTTCCCATTTTATTTTGCAAAAATTCATTAATATGATCAATTTCATAAGAACCTGTGGGTAGAGTGCAAACTTCCAAGTCTGTAAACTTCCCACTGGCATCTTTTCCTTTATAATAATGCAATAAGTTATTTTTACCTTCCGTAACATTGGGAATAGAGTTGTAAGTTGTAAAATCCAACAGTGCTGCCTCCCAAAATCTTCCTTTTTGCAAGCGTAACGCTGGAAAAAGGATACTTCGTAAAGTGGACGATTTTCCTGTTAATGATACCGTATAGGAAGACATCTCAATAGTGACTGATACTTTTAGCTAGGAATTCCAAACATAAATGGCCGCATATTGAAGTATTATCAGGTTGTTCTCTTTTATAGTTGTAATATATGTTTTTAGCAGATTTAAAGTAATGTTCAAGTTCTTTAGGTGGTGGCAAATTTCCAAAACTATCAAAATAATATACATTACTATTTAGTTTCTTATAACACACCCAATGGGTGCCGGGCCCTTCAGTATTATCCAAATTTACGATTCCAGTCTCATTTTTCCATATTTTCTTTGGTAAACTGTCTTTCATAAATACTCCGCGGAAAAATGGTATTTTTAAACAGGAAATATATTTAAATAATTCAACATTAGTCAACGCTTTATGCGGTATAACCAATTGATTTCTTTTATTTAATATGCACGATACGGTCTTAGGTATAGACCAGCCCCGTTTTTTACCATTGACCATATTGTCGGTTTTTTATTATTTTTCCTTGGAGAACGTCTTTTTAGTCTAATATTACCACCATGTTTTCTCTTGCTTGATCCTTTTTTATTCTTACCCCTCCTTTTTCCACCTCCTACCGCTGTTTTAGCCTTCATACCTGCTGTTACCGCTAAAGCTGCTGCTTTTTCCGCAATACTAGCGTCACTAGACTTTACTCGTTGCCAAGCTATATTCGCTAGCTTTTTATCAGCGATTGACCTATTTTTTGAATCGGTAAACGTGGAATATGCGATATCGTGTTCTTTACAAGCCTGATCTAACTTATTTATGCCTGGATCACCTCTTTCCAGTCGTTTTTTCAATTTAGTTCCTGGTCCGCAATACTGATAACCTCCCGGTATATGAAATTCGTATGGTAAAGCGTCTATTGCTCTATTTACGATAGATCCTACTGGAATACGATTTAAAGCTTTACTTAACAGAGAAACCGCTGTGGACGTGATCCCACCTCCTTTCCGTATACTGTCTCGATATGGACTGATGTGCTGGAATGTCATTATTGTCCTTTTATAATCGAAATGTACAACTTATGTGTTAACTCTATGACGAGTTGGACATAAATGAGGTCGTTTATTGCGTTCTTATATTATATATCAATATCACCCCAATCTGATGATCTAAACTTTTGCGTATTAGGGTTAATAAAGTATTTATTAAAAATTTCCTTTTTAATCCAATTACCTCTCTCGGATTCAGACACCCAATTACCCCAACGTGTACGGGTTGCAATAATATTGAACATATCAAATAATGCATTTCCTAAAACTTTAATAAGAAAATTAACAGTAACAGCATTATCCACATGTTGAGGGTCTTTAAGTTCTGTAATACGTTTATTATTACAAGTATATACTTTATGGTCCTTTAATGAAGTTGTTATAGCCTGTCCTACAGTTGCAGCATCATTTGGATCACTTCCTTGTTTTAAATTACCTATTTTCTTATCATCTGCATTAAAAATATCACCAGTTGGTTTATTTAATATCAAAGATTGACTAACTACAACACAATCGAAATCGTTGATACCAGGAGATACGTTACGTATTTTTTTAAACCTACATATGTAAGGTTCATCATTATATGGATTAGAACATATAGTTTGTGCTACAACTGGAACATCAAAGAATTCTGTACCCATACCTATATATGATAATTTCTTTCCTTTACCATCCCAAGCATTATTCTTTTCTTCAAGTAATGTAAACTTTTCATTTCCCTGCACAAATACATCCCCTTTCCGCGATACTACTTGGTCTTGTTTTACAAATCCAGATGTTTCTTGTTTTAAGGTTTCCATCATTTGACCCACTGTTGCACCATCTGATAGCGCCGAACCATCTTTAACATTTGCTAAACAATTATTAAAACAATCTATAACCCCTACATCACGTATGATACAATGATCTTTAATATATTTTAGATTTACAGCATCGTTTTCAGTTTTTGGATAACCTATATCATTAATAACAAATTTATAAAAAGAAAATCCATCTTTTGTCTTTTCAGGTATCAAGGAATGTAAATAGCGTCTATTTACGCTGTCTTTT
The DNA here is from genome assembly GCA_030545055.2 of Neoaliturus tenellus. Lineage (NCBI taxonomy): Eukaryota > Metazoa > Arthropoda > Insecta > Hemiptera > Cicadellidae > Neoaliturus > Neoaliturus tenellus. The sequence continues at coordinate 32,265,375 of CM061533.1, forward strand.
GCATCTTTAGGGTCATCTACGTTGGATATAGGTTTATTGTTAGCACTATACGTTTTCCCATTGAATTTTAACGTATTTTTCAATTCAGATGACAAATAACCTTTGTTTATTGCATCACCGTTTTGATTTGGTTTACCAACGTTGATAATTCTATGATCTTCTGCGTCATATGTGTTATTTTGTAGTCTTAATGTTGGCAATATCTTTTCCTTTAATATTTTTAAATTTATTGCATCGTTTTCATCCGTAGGATCTTTTATGTTTTTTAACCTTTTATTACTCATATCATAATCTCCATCAGGTGTTTGTGGTAAACCAGCACTTCTTTTTAAACTATTCGCATAATATAACCCATCCGAGGAGTAACGTCCGAACTTGTCGACACTCATGGTGCAACTGAATAGTATTCTAGGGAGTAACGCATTTTTATGAGATTACCCCACGGTTTCGGAGTTCATCCACTAAAGCCACCCATTCGTTTTCCAATCCAGTATGACCCGCTTCTTTAGCTTCATGTATTAGTTTCATTCTATCCACCAATTTATTGATATTATTGTAATAAATCACATTTGTGTTATATAGTTTCTTCATTAAACCTGTACCTGTAACAGATTTGTTTCTTTTTCTTGGTTCTGGAGCACTTAATATCCTAAGTGGATGATACAAACCTTCGTTTTACAGGTTTTCTTGGCATTATCGGCATTGGTTGTCTTCTCGTTGTTGGTATTAACTTGGATACAAATACTCTATATTTTAAGGACCTAGATCTAAAAACTGGTTGGTCAGCTAAATATTTTCTCCTGTATGCATTGGTGTGTTCCAAAATCTGTTTATATGCTTCCATGTCTTCTTCTTTAACTAACAATTCTAAAGGCTTTTTTTCAAATAATAATTCAAATAATCCTCTTGTGCCCTTATACTTTTGATTACCAACAATAATATTATCATCTTCATCAATGTTTACCGGGCTATACCAACCATTAAACCTCTTCTGTTAATCTTACTCCATAACTATGGTAGTTTTTTATTAGGATTTATTCCAGCTAACATTTTTATCATGTATTTCCTTCCTAAAGGTCCTTTGTTATGATGTTTTCACCCAACAAGCTTATGTTTGACGGACCTTCCCTTGCTTCTTCTTCTTTTTCCTCTTCACTAGCAGTTGATACATCTTCATGTCCTCTTTTAGCTTTTACTTCATATAATTCTCTTATACCACTATAGTCTGGTGATTCCTAGCTCTCTTTCAGGTTCTCCGCCGGTAAAACCACTATATGTAGAGGATTCCAGGTCTTCATCACTAAAATCTTCTGATTTTACATTTTCTCTTTCAAACTTTGTAATAGGTGCAATTGCATCTCCTTCCAAAATGGGTTTAGCAAATTTTTGTTTAATTGTTTTCAAGGGTTCAGTAATAGGTTTAAAAGTAGATTCAAGAATTTTCTCCCTTTCGCTAATACCTAATTTTAATGCTCTGTTTTTATCTCGAATAGATCACTAAGTGATTTTATTTCCTTTATTAACTTTTCTTGGTTAACCATGTTTGTAGCAAGACGTGTTGTACAACAATGAATGTTTACATCATGATCAGTGTATTAGTATAAATTTATCAAATCCTATCCTGTATCGACCATTGTTTAGCGGTTGTTCCTTCATAATTGTAAAAACCCATATTTTTCAGCCCAAGCCTTTCCACACAACTCTTTAAATCGTTCAAATGGCATATCCGCACTTACATGGTCATAATATATGTGTTTTAGGTTGGTTTCATCCTGTTTAAATACAATTAACATGTTTGCATTGTCTCTAATGAGTTGTTTCGGTATTTTGCTGTAAGTTTGACCAATATAAATGCTATCTATGTTGTTATGTCGACCCATGGCGAAGTAATTTCTTATTGTATTTTGATTTTCACAAGATACGTCGTCAAATATGAATACTGAGAATGGTTTAGCCTCTTGCGGTTGCATGACACTCTCGCTCGCGTTGAATTTAAAATATTTAACTTCAGGCACATTATTGAGTATTTGTTCCAATAACTGATATTTTGGTTGTTGTAGTGACTTTGAAAATACATATAAATTATTAAAACGTAATCCTTTAGGGTTTGTAATCAAATTGAATACTACATTTGTTTTTCCACAATTGGAAGGACCGGAAACCAGACAACGCACCGTGTTTGGTAACAAAACACCGTGTTTCCCAGTATTGAATTGAGAACCATCCACTGTGAGTTCATCTATATTATTAATAGTAAAATTGTCTTTTTGCGGTATTATCTCCATCCTTTGTAATGGTTCAACCCAAAATGATGCTCTATCATTATATTAGATCCTTTTTAGGTATCCAAGAATCTTCCGTTTTATTAAATCCTAACCATCGTACTTTAACCTTATCCTTTTTTCGTTGCAACACCTTTTCAACTAAATATACATCACCTACTGTTGATTTTAACATTTCATGTCCATAAAACCCTCCTTCAAGCAATTGTCCTTTATTATCTTTTAAAATGTAAGTTTCTGGTACTGTAGGTTGCACCTTAAATACGGTAAATACCTCATTTGTCCAGTTCGGAAGATATCTTTTACTGAATACACCTTTGTATTTGCTTATTCGCACTTTATCACCAACATTAAACCTTTTAGGCTTTAGTTTTTCAACTTTTGGTTTAGTATTCATTTTTATACGTTTTAATACAAGTTTTTCATTTTTATTAGTCACCTGGCTTGGTTTCATACCGATAGTTCTATGAAACTTGTTATTGTAATCGCTTATAAGTTTTGGTAACATATCAATCCATACGTGTGATCCTCTGTTGGAAAACATCTTATACATCGCACCTTTTAAAGTTCTGTTAAATCTTTCAATTATTGATGCTTTTACCTCTGAATTGGTTGAGTAATGGTTAATGTTGTGTTTTTTCATTAAATTTGCAAATTCCTTATTAAAATATTCTTTTCCATCATCAGTTTGTAAATGTTTTATAGTATGTTTGTCTCTTTGTATAGCTGTTTCCATTGCTTTTGTAACACTTTTGCCACTTTTATCTTTTAGTGGTAAAGCATCTGCCATTTTTGAAAAACAATTAATAATAGTCAATATGTATTTAAATCCTCTATTTTGTTTACTATAAGGAATCATTTCGATTAAATCCGCTTGATATAAATCATTTATTCCTTTTATCACTGTATTTCTTCGTGGAAACTTTCTTCTTGCAGGTTTATGAAGTTCGTTGACAATTTCTTGCTTCAAATCCTTCATATTGCAGGTTTGAATGTTTCATGTATCACATGTATAATCACAATGAATGTTGTCTTAAATATTCACATCATTTATATAGGTCAAGGTCATCCAAACTTGTGTAAAAAAATGGGGAACACGGCGTTTGACTTGCCGTGTTCCCCATTTTTTTACGGAAGGAGAAAGGAATAAGGTCGAAGTTGTAGAGGGGCGAAGAATAGGTTACTAGTCGATAGGGTTTAGAGAGTAGTGTCCAAAAGGAAGAGTGTGAATTTTATCCGGCATAATATGCCTTTTATCATCTCGAGCTGACAGTGCTCTTTTAACTTCAGTGACACTGTAGACCTCATGTTTAAAGCTTCTGATAGTGTTGAACGTTGCAGACATTGTAGAATCTTCAAACAAGCAGGTCTTGTAATGGTCAAATGTCACATGTTTCTTCAAGTACGATGTTTTGACTCCTTTTGCTTTCTTGACTGTGGGTGTGTTGTTCTCGTTGTACATTTTAAATGAATACAATTTTGCCATCAGTGCCACTATTTCTTCTAAAGGCATTCCATTTGCTTCATCTTTAAATTTTCCGATTACTTTTTTATTCTTTTCGTTGTAATTTGGATGGTTCTTCGGATAGTCAGAGAAGTCAAAATCGTCTTTGTATGGGAAACTCCTTAGGTCTTCATACATGTCCAAAGTCTTTATCCAGTAGATAAACGCGTCGGTATCCATGTATGCAACTCCAATGTTGTCTCTTCCGTAGTGTTTAACCATTTTGTTGTAATGGAAATCATACATTAGAGTTTTACTTATATCCAAAATCGACATTCCAATGTATAACGGACGATCCATCACTATTGTTGTTTTCTTCATACTTACGGCAACTAGATCTTCGTTTATAATCATAGATGTTCCAAAATTTGGTTTTTGCACTAATTTTTCCAATTTCTTAGGATCACTTACTAATTTTACAATCTTGTGTTTTCTTTTGTTTTCTAAGGTCTTCCCGAAGATGGCGTTGTTCATCAATTTGTAAAAGTCCTTTTCAAATGCTGATGTTGCTGCTGCTCTTCTTGTAGTGTTGGAATCAATATATGGTTTCAACCAACAAGACTGGGTGAATTCAATTGCTCTATGAATTCTCACCACACGTAGACCCAATTCAAGAGCTTGTTGAACTACCCAGTAGTGAGCCACATACCGATCTTTATTCTCCAACGTCATCATCAATTTTGGCCATCTTCCTGTCGGTGAAACTTCAGTCTTGGCTAGGAGAGGCAAGTCGTAGTGATGGTCATGAAGGTGCTCCGGATATTCGAAATCACAGTCCAAAATATAGCCTTTTGGACCATTCTTTGGAATCTGTGAGATGTCACCGATGGTGGCCGGGTCGATCCATTTGAAGTCAGCGTAGGGAAGCGGATTTGACATTGCCCAACCATAAAGGTTGTTTGCGTCAAAGTAACCAAGGTAGACCGATGGTTGTCTCTCGTCGAAGCCTGGGATGTACTTGTTGTTAGCTTTGACATGACGTGTTACAGCTTGTGTCAAACCGCCCCGTACACCAGATTCTATCATGAGCACCATATCAATATCCGTTAGAAGTTCCAATCGACAGTTGGTTGACTTTAGCATAGCTTGCCATGCTAATCCTGGAGATGTGTACGAGTGTAGAGGGTCCAGTCCATAGGCGGAGAAGCAGGTGTTTCGAAATTCTTCCATCACATCGCACAGCAGAGTTACGTCCAATTTTATGTAAAAGTCGGAATATTCCCCTAAGGTTTGAATGTTTAGTTGGTTCCAAACATTACAAGCATGATTGTAGTCTTCAACGGAGATTTCACTTTCATTTAACTTGCTATTGAAGGCTTCAATCGGTGGCAGACTGGTTTCTTCGAATTTTTCAGCAGAAGTTATGTAATCATAGGGGAACACTCCTTTACGCATTACTAAGTCCAATTTATCTTCAGGTACAATTTTGCTGGTTTCTTTTAGATCTTCTTTTCTTAGGTTCTCAGACAATTTGCTCAAACTAGATGACATAAATCTATAAGAGTCTACGAAGCGAAGTTTAATTTTACCTACTGTTTTTGAGAAACTGATGTACTTCTCCAATGTTTCAGCTAATACTTCGATTTTTCCATCATCTCGTCCTAACTCTGGGATAATGAAGTGGGAGTCATAGCCGCTAAGATTGTGTAACACAACAGGGATAAAGTTTGGCAGTTTGTAATTTATATTGCATGAATTACAAGCAGCTCCTCTGTATAACCCTGTCAGGTGATCGTGATCTCTTACTTTTTGATTTTCTTCACTGAAGCTCTTCTTGCATAAATAACATCTTGTTGCCAAATTGTATTCTTCTTGTTGATTTTGATTCAAAGGTTCCATAGGTAAAACATTACCGAATAAGCGTTGCACCTTTTCAGCAATGTCATACAACTGGTCTACGAAATGCTTAGCGGCTTCTTCCCCACGGTAGAGTATCGGAGTGGATGTTAAGCCATAGTCTTGCAACTGTTCTTCAGGCAAAGTCGATTTCACCAATAAGCAAAAACTGTTAGGTTGATGCAGTTGATATTTGGTTCTTCTAGTCACCTCACCATCCGAAGCTCCTGCGGTACTAACGTGGATTCGAAATCTGCGTAGACGGCTACTGGAATCCGATATTGGTGAACTGTTTTGTTGAATTGGATGAACGCTCGAGATGGCGGCGGCAGACTAATCTTCACTTCATAGTTGTCATTACAAAGTCTTTGGTGTTCCTTCAACCACTCCGATCCTCCACGTCTCAAATCTTTATTCGTAAAACAAAAGCATCTCTTACACACTGTCACTCTAATTTTATTTTTCGTTAATTGTCGTACAACCAATGCTTCAAAATCTTTTATCCACACATAATGTGAAATTTCGCCTTTAGTTATCAATAATAAATCAGTATGGTTTCTTTGCTCCACTTTTCCAACTCGTAGAGGATACACATTGTTCGAATCATCTAAGCCGAAAACGTTAACAGAAACACCTGGATTTTGTTTCTCAAATTTTGCAATTTGATTAAGACTCACAGGATACGACATTCCTCGGAAGTTGTAGCGGTGTTCGTTTTCATAATATTCCCTACCAACTCTACAAGGATTATGTTTTACATACTTAGTTAGCATCGCATACTTAAAACATTCATTATCCCCGTTTGTAACATTTCTGCAAGAGTTGGTGTCTTTAATTTTCTTTGGTAGAGGGATAAAGCTGCTACCCCTCATACCATATCCATGCTTGTGAACCCTCACATCCATACCTTCAATCGATGATAGCGTCCAGCCAGATCCTCTTCCTTCGTGTTCTTGGAGTTTCATTAGCAGTTCATTCAAACAATCTTCTAAAATTTCATTGATATCAGATGTGGTTGTAAGGTTCGGTTTTTAGCAATGAATGCTCTCGGTGAGTTTTCACCATTGGTATTAGTAAACATAGCCTCCAACACCAATCCAAATTTAATAAAGTTCAATCTTGCCAATTCTTCCATCAATGTTTTTACAACTAGATTTTTAGCTTGGGTTATAAAGTTTTCCAATTCCAATTGCACATTATTAATTTTGAAATGAGTTACAACTGGTCCTGGCAAGGCTGTGGTGCGCAGTTGTCTTATTTCTTCCACTTCTTCTGTATCCTCTTCTTCCATATCCTCTTCTCGGGTACGCAGTTGTTTTACATCTTCCACTTTTTTTCCTTCCATTTCCTTTTCAATAAATCCTCCAGCTGTAGATGGTCCAGCTCCGGCAAATTGAATAACACTTGGTCTTCTTCTTTGCATTAACTGTAAATAGCTAGCCCAGTCCTTCTGCTTCTGGGGTTTTTCCAAAAACCGATCAATCGCATCCAAGTCTTCTTCACTTACTACAATCTCTTCTTTTCTGTCCTCTTCACGATGCAATTCTCGGTGTAACTGTAGATAGCTATCACAGTCGTCCATCTGTTTCTGGTAGTTTTCCAATAACCGATCAAACGCATCCAAGTCTTCTTCACTTACAACAATCTCTTCTTTTCTGTTTTCTTCATGATGCAATTCTCGGTGTAAAACAAAGATATCTTCATCTTGGAAAAACTCACCACAAATATCGCAAAGAGCCATTTTTGAACAAGTTTGGCTTTGAGTGTGCACTCGGTAAATGTCCAAGCAATAATGAGCAGCGCGCTCAACCGGGTCCCTTTATACCCGAGGTTGAAGGGTGGGGGAAGGTGACGTCATATACATCCGGTTTATCAATCATTAGTAAATTTGGCTTTTTAAACACCCATTTTCAATATATTCTTCAACAGGCTTGATAAACCAATAATGTTTGGTCTAAATCCACTACTTTGTACAAATATTTTGAAAGATGTCTGTTTGAGCAAGTTTATGTGGAACAAGGTCACTTGGAATTATTATTTTTAGCGGGATAGAGCACTGCAATAGAGCCATGGTATAGAAGTGGTGTATCCATCCAATTGGTTTGCCCTTTTTTATACCCCCACAAACTATGCATTTATGTGGGTCAAGGTCGCGTAATGATACCCTTTGAGCGGGGGATAAACCACTAAGCAGCATGCTAGTCCATTGCCGCAAAGTGATCTATCCCCCGCTCTGTTCTACAAAAACCTCAATCAAGTCCAAGTCCTAGTTTAACACTTGTTGGGAGAATTACATTAGTTTGATACTTATTTCTACCGTTACACTTGCTCCATTCTCAAAAAGATATAAATAATATAATCCTGGGTACTGTTCTTTTTCACGTCCTGCATGTTCCTTAATAAAGTCGAAGGCCAATCTTTTTGAATATTCATTATGAAACACTTCTCTTACACAAACAAGGATTTTTTTCTTCGAGAAATTTCACTTGAATTGTTGTTAGTTTGCTTACATCATCCTTGTCTATCAGGGGTAGCTTGTAGGTAAAGTATTTGGTGGTAGTTTGTGCGTTCTATCAAGTAAACAACAAAATTTTTTATACAATTTCTGCTCATTGTCTGTAATACTATTAATACCAAACAGATTATAGTACGAAGGATCATAAGGTATACGACGATACATTTTAAGAACCGGTCAGCATAAGCGCTGGAGCTAAAATGAGAAATGCGTGCAACCCGGCCGCCTTATATCCCCACCGGGTGACCACGCCCAAGGTACCCGGAGGGGGGGGGGCACTTCTCGTCCGGAGCAAAAAACTTTTTGGTCAAGGTCAAAAATTTTTCCAAAAAAAGTTCGGGGGGGGGGCACTTCTCGTCCGGAGCAAAAAACTTTTTGGTCAAGGTCAAAAATTTTTCCAAAAAAAAGTTCGGGGGGGGGGGGGGGTCGCACTTTTTAAAAAAATAAGCCCCACTTGAGACATTTATGTTACCATAGCTGAAGCCTCCCAAGGCACCCAACTATAAACAACTCCAAAATTGTGGGTTACAAATACCTAACTGTTATATTTTTTAACAGACATTAATGTATTAACTGTGTTAATAAGACCTGACTGTTAAACACTTTGAAAGATTTTACATATTTAGGTCAAGGTCACAAAAAAACTTTAAAAAAATAAGCCCCACACCCCCCTTTGGGGTTGTGAGGCACTTAGGTTGTCATCGCTGTAGCCTCCGAAGAGACCCAACTATGACAACAAGGCAACATCCAATGTCGTGTACCCTTCGCCACGCAAGACTTGTAAACATTTACTGCATTGTTTTTTCAGTAGCTAACAAAGATTCATTTACATAATTTTGTGTTTCCAGAAGGAAACAAACAAACTGAGGACACCCTAGTAGCTTACGTCCTCGTCCGAGTGCAGAGGCCGCCGCAACCTTTTGCATGCCAGCGTACAAACGGACATGCTCCCAAATGCCATCCGCAACCTTTTGCATGCCTGGCAGGAGCCTACCGATAATTAAAATAGGCTTTACACGGGGGCCTACTCCCGTAACCTATCTTTAATATTTTTAATTTACAATGCATTGAATTTTTACAAGTCTTTGTGGGTCAAGGCCACACGGACATTAAAAAATTTTGGCCCCCGTACATCCATGGCGAACCACGAATGTTCGGGGGCCTTGGGGACTAAAACCACAAATAGCTAACAAAGATTCATTTACATAATTTTGAGTTTCCAGAAGGGAAACTAACTGAGGACACCCTAGTGGCTTACGTCCTCGGTCCGAGTGCAGAGGCCATCGGCTTATTACCCCCATATAGGCGTACAAACGGACCAACTCCTATTTCTCAGCCGCATTGAAGCATGCATGAGAGTTCTCAGCCGCATTGAAGCATGCATGAGAGGAGCCTACCAATTATTAAAAGTGGCTTTACACGGGGGCCTACTCCCGTTCCCTGACTTTACAATTTACTTTGAGCATTGAAAAAGCTCAAGGGGGGATTGCTAAAACAAGCGTATACACTTTAGAAACAAATAACACACTTACAACACACAATTGAGCTCAACGTAGTCAATGCTGGAACAAGCACATACACAATAAACACATAACAAACAAGACACAAAGGATAAAAGACACAGGAGACATAGGGTATAAGTAAAACACTCTCATATAAAGCAATTCGCAATACCCAAACGCAAGCGCAATATCTTACAACTAATACAAGTCTTAAAGTTAGAGTAGACTTCGCTAAACACTGAAGGCGCCATTCAATGTTTAGTGATGCCTATGGCGGTCCGTCCCGGTCGTTCACGTTCAACGCGCGGGAGCGGACTGCGAGCCGGCTCTGGCTGGACCCCCTTATATCCCCGCCGGGGCTGCCACACCCAGGATATCAGGGGTGGGGGAGGGGGTGGGGGTGGGGGTGGGGGTGGGGGTGGGGGGGGGGTTCGCACTTTTTGTCGGGGGGGGGGTTCGCACTTTTTGTCGGGGGGGGGGGGTTCGCACTTTTTGTCGGGGGGGGGGGGGGTCGCACTTTTTGTCGGGGGGGGGGGGTTCAGGTAAGTTAAGTGGGTCAAGGTCACCCACGACACTTGTACTCTAAGTGTTGGCTGTACCCCCACCACAACTGGGTCCCTAGGCTGCACAACACCGCTTCGCCAGTATGTCTCCGGCTTCCATGCGGTGCGTCTCGCTGTTCCATAGCTCTCTATATGTAAGTAATTTTACAAGTTCTGAATGTAGGTCACTACACTTTAACTCTGGGACGATATCGACTTGTAGTATTTCAGTGTTTTGACTCAAGGTCATCACACTTTAACTCTAGCACATCGGTTATCGTACCAGAGGTGCTCAATAACCTAACTTGTAATGTTTAGGGTGGCGTTTGCACGCCACATGGTATCGCCATGACTGTCCAGTCCAAGTTTTGAGTTAAATTAATTTTACTGTAATCTTTTCCATTTCCGCTTCGTTTTGTCAAAGTATAAGGTGTCACTTAATAAAGTGGTATTTCTCTAAAGTTATAGGAGATTGCAGGGATACAATTAGTTTATTTAGGAGACTCTTCATCTTTTCATCTTGGAGTTTAACACAATTTCCGCTTTGACTTTGCTTCCTCGGCTCTCCAAGCCTAAGCTGTACAGAAATGTTTCTTCTAGTGCCAACTCGGGCCAAGAGAACAGTGTTGTTGACTGTAGGACAGCTCATGGTGAAGTGATGCGATACTCCAGCGTTAAGCCTCACCTTCCCCCGCCACTGTGACCTTCCCCCACTCCTGCTGTTTCCCCCACCTCTTTTCCCTTGACTCGTGCGCTACAAGCAGTCTCTCAGTATTGTGTGGACTTTTGTGAGGAGACGCCATGTCGCGGGACACTTTGGGTAAGAAACTTAGTCGTGTTAAGGCTTTATTAGTTGCTCACTGTCCACCACTCAAAGTTAAGGGGGTTTCGACTTTAGCTAAGTGGCGCAAACTATTGCGCGGACACCCTAAGTTTTATACAAAACGGACTAATGTCAGTTTTACTGATGAGGATTTGTTTAAAATATTGGATGAAATGGACTTTTCTTGCAAAATTCAGTTAGTTACTCCCATTCCTGACAGTTTAGAGGTCTTAGTCTCTCAAGCCGATATACCTAGAGTACACAGAGCCGGACAGTCAGTCGCTCGGTGTCTGTCGTAGGGTGCACATCGCGGTTGTAGTACTGGTCTAAAGTAAGGCAGCTGGGCTAGTTCAAGGTCACCCGAGCGGTGTCACATGACGGTTTAGGCAGGGTCACGTTGCAAACTTCAAGTTTCCTCTGCACTTTTGCTGTTTCTCATCGCAAATTCGCTCCAAGTCGTCAAGGTCATGGGAACCGGACTAAAACTCGGAGCGTAGTGCGAGAAACCGCAAAAGTGCCAAAAAATTTTAGGTTTCAGCGTGACCTTGACCTTTGTGACATCGATGACGTCATTTTGGTTGACGTAAGGGGTGATGACGTCATCCGCACGTCATTTCTGTGACGTCTTGGGTGTGACGTCATGGATGTGACGTCATTAGTGATGACGTCATCGATTGCGTCATCGATGACGTCATCAGTGGGGTCATTGACCTCGATGACGTCATCGCTCAGGTGACCTTGAAGTGAGCCAGCAGCCCTTACTTTTGCACTACTCAGATGGTTTGTGCTGTCAGCCATGCGCTGTCCTGTACAATACTAGGTGACTTTCACCGCCTAGTTCAGGGCTGACAATCAACGGGAAACTTCAGTTATTTACCTCACCTTAGTGACATAATGTTGCAGAAAATGTTTAGTTGAATTGGGCCCAGCTGTAAGTGTTTTATTTTAATAAAGTTAATAAATGTACTCTTAATTATTATTCTATATTTTATTTCTACTGAGAGAGTAGTAGATTATTTATGACAAGCCAAGGATAAAATACCTTTCTGAAAATAGCTGGAATGATTCTTTAGATTAAGGGGAACCTCCACTAAAAATAAAACAAGCGAGGTGTATTCTTTAATTCAGACATTTTCTTTCCGCTTAGGAACGATGTGGAAATAGGACATTTAGTATAAGACATTTGTGAGTGAAAGTTTATATTTTTTGCTGACAACTGATACTACCCTACAGTCGATACAGCTACAAATAATTACTCATTGATTAAAATAATTTAAATGTAACCAAATTAGAATTCCAATCAGCTTATGCGGTACAAAATTCTAAATTTCCTATAAGTATTTTAAAGTTATTATTCGTTATATTATAAAGTAGTTGGATAAGTTCATAGGATACATTACCAGCAGTTTTAGCTACTGCCTACAGAGAATGTCAGTATCGGGTGTCTATAGGGTCAAAAAGTCATCGTGCAGTGTTTCACCTGCTCCAATTTTCCAGTTTTATTTAGGTTTGATAAAGACCTAGACTATTAGATTTAGTTTTTACTTTTTTAATTTTGAATCCATTTCAAGCTACAATTGATCAAAGTTGATCCAAAGTAGATAAAATGATCAGAGTTTTTATCTTTCATTTAAAACCCTTCCCTCTTTTATCGGACTTAAAATAAACTCGGAAAATTGGAGCAGGTGAAGCACTTCATGACGTAATGAAAGCGACCCTTTAGCCCCCACTTAAATTTAAATTGAAAATGATGGAATTGAAATTTGCTGATGATAATGATTTCAAGATAAGCAAGGTTATATTTTGTATCTATGAAAACGTTGCAAGATAATGATAAACGATATTCAATTTTGTATGTGTTTATTTAAGCTATAATTAGTAAAATTAACTATTCATATTAGGTTAAGACATTTTAATGAAGAGAAAGTAGCTAGCCACCATGTTATAAATATATGAAAAAAAATTCTCATATCATAAGATTCTTTATTTTACCTATGAAACTATTTTTTACAACTCGTTTTATACATGAAGCATTATTAAATAAAGAAAACACTTTAAAAACTCGAAAAAGTTTAAAATGTTAAATGAAGTATTAGTTCTTAGTTCTTGTAACAAAAAAGATGTGTTTATTTAGTTGTTAATAGTCAAAAATACCCCCGTCGCAACAAACTTTTTGAAAATTAAGGTCCAAAAATTACAAAAACCCATTTTTGACCCCTTTGAAAACCCCATAAAACACCGTTTTCATAACCCGACAATGCTGGTTCGCGAACTTATGAAAATAGACCTGGTCTTACATCTTTATACCCAATTTGATCAAAATCGGAGGTTTCCTTCAAAGTTATCGGTACCACGGACACGTAGACTGATAGATAGATAGATATACATATATATGAAAATGAACGAACGGTGTTTTTGGCTTCTGGGGACCTCAAAATAAAAAAAAAAATTGTATAGTGGTCTCAGGTTTAGGTCTTACTATGGCTACTACAAAATAGCGTATTCCGTATAGGGAAATTCGCTAATACTTAATTTTTTAGTGAAGCTTTAATTAGTTAATTAAGAACTAGTCACGGTGAGTTGTAAATGAAAGTGACATTGTATGTGGAATACATTTAATCTCTTGCATAGAATAAATCTCAATGTTTTATAAATAGAAAATAACTAAATAAATAAAATCCATCAATAACTGACATTCAAAGAATCTACAAACAGATATATCAGGATAGAGTTAGGGTTAAGGTATGATAAATGAAGCTAAACCACAAATGGAAATGTGGGTAGAGGCCCCAATGAATTGCGAGCCAAAGCCAATTGTAATCATTTTCCTGATTTAGCTGTCTTTTTATAACATTAAAAAGATAATGACACAACCATTTTCTGGCGAGTGAGTGATTAAAAATTACTTTTGATGTAAATAAATTCAATATTGGCAGAATGACATAATTGTAAAGTAAGTATAAAAAAGTTTCTTCTGTAAAGTTAAAAAACGTTTGAGTTTCAGCGAAATATTATTTACTTCCAACAAACTCTTTTTTGTCATTCAAATAAACATTTTTTAGTCTTTTAAGGTGCGATGATTAATATTTCTTACATAAATAATAAAAACTTTTAGAACTGCATGCAGTCCTCAAGTCAGTTGAAAGATCACAATTTCCTTTAACAATATATTCATTAATAATAAATACTACTGGGAATATTATAGGGACTCGACCGATTTCCAAGTCCAAAATTAAATCATGTCCAAAGCCTAATTTAAATTAGTCGAAGTTAAAATCCAAGTGAATTAATAACTTTCCTATTACTAATATAATGAATATATCAATTAAAAGAATTAATCAAATAAATCTCAATCAAATAATATTTAACAAACTAAAAAATAATTATATTAATAATAACAAATAATAGCATCTCATATAAAAATCTGAGTGTTGCTATTTTTTACACACATAATATTCCATTCACTGTAATGAAACCAACAGTTTAATGTTTAAAAGTCATTCTAAATTCAGAAACCAAATGATAGAATGCCAAGTGTTTAAATGCTTTCAATAATTAATAATTGTTTTGATTAATTAATTACCATTTTATTTTACATAATTTTCTTTTGGTAAACGGTTATTGGTGAAAATATAAAAGTACAGTCACATGAAATTGCCATAAATATTCCGTATTTAAATCAAATGGTTTAAAATAATTGTCAATGAAAAAGTTTAAATTTAAATTGTCACACCTTATTGAACAACAGTTTATCTGAGTATAATTAATCGTAAATTCAATCGGTAACTCTAGCAACAGGTGTTAAGACAAGAAATCTCCATTGAGTGGTTTAGGAATTTGCATAACAAAGAGGATGTAAGCCGATTTATCTTCTTTCTCCAGAAAGGAATTCTTTCAAACGAGTTTAACTGAAACGCTTTTTGATAATATTCTGTAGAAGACTCATATACAGATTAAAAATAAAGACTTTTAAACGTCCGTAGCTCGACTTCACTCTCACCTGTTATTATTTCAAAATATTTAACTTAAGAGTCATCTTCGGCCTTTGGGCCAGTAGCCCATTGTTGCGCAGTCGGCAATGTTAACCATACGGCTTTTGTGCTAAAACATGGTATTTTATCGCCCTGTTTCGGAAGCCATTTTTCAACCTATTTCCTTTAAACTTGGTAGGTGTTTAGTTGAAGCCCCTCATAAATCAAAATTTAACAAATATTACTCACTGTGACTTTGCAAAGTAACTCGATTTTCGTTAGTAATATTTGTTAAATTTAAAAAATTTGGAGGTATGAGGGAACTAATATAACAATTCAACCAAACACTTACCAAGTTTAAGGAAAATCTGCTGAAAAATGGTGTCCGAAACAGGGAAATAAAAATACCATGTTTTGCATTTAATGCCGCATGGTTAACATTGCCGACTGCGCAACAGTGGGCTACTGGCACAGAGGTAAAGATGACCCTAAACTTTGTACGCTATGCACCATTCACGATATGTGTATTTTGATATTTATTTTTATGTGGTTCTAAAAATAACTTAACACAATGAACACGTTAAGAAATTGTATACAACATTAAATTATTATAAGTCATTTATCACTTAAAATAAAGGAAAATGAAATTAAATGAATGATGCAAAATACCTCCTATAAGAAAATATTTCTATTGGTTAACACTATTTTGTGGATTATAATAAAGTTAATTAGCTTGCACTATAGTTTAGGCATTGGTAATGGAAAACAACATTTAGTTAGCACACAAAAAAAAAATAAATAAAAACACAACAACTATTACGTTAATACTTCAACTTGAAAGTATAGTGGTATACTATAAATTTTAATTTAGTGATTTGGAATTTATTATTACAAGGAAATGTTTCTTCATTATTAATTATTTGGATATTTGCTTTAAAATTTGTTACAACCCTAAAATATATCATTTACATTTCTATTTTTAAGTAAAACACTTAACATATTGGAATAGTAATTTTTCTTGAATTGTAAAAAAAACCATCAAGTGTTAATGTCAACTTTTGTTTGCTGCTGTAGTTTGTTGAGAAATTTGAAAATTGTTTATTGAATGTACTTTAAATATTAGTATTTATTTTATCATTATATACAAACCTAAAAGCGGCCTTAAATATAATTATTCTATATTTACATGTGTATATTTTTACAAACTACACAGTTGATGACAAATTATTATTTCATCAAATAATAAGTTCATCATAATGTGTCAGCTTTAAAGCCTCTTGCGTTTGCTAAAGATATGATCAGGTGCAAAAAAGTACTATGAAACCCCTTCGGAGCTAAGCAGATATATACATTAATTGTGGAAATATATTTATATATTTTAAAAATTACTTCAGATATAATTTTTAAGTGTATTTTTATTAGAGTTGTTATATGTAGAGTTGTTATATGTTTACATATTAATAACAAATGCCTGTGAGACTATAATTGATATTATTTGACGGTGGTCGATCAGAAAAGTAGACCGTCACATTCAAGGTTAGAATAGCTAAAAACCATAACATTTCATTAACCGTAAGGCTCCAGGTCTTCAACTTTCCTTAATCAAGATAGGTTTGAGTTGAAAGTAATTCCGGAGGATGTAATTTTTGCTCAGATGTATGTTTTCCACACAGCTTAAACAATCATCATTGAGTTTTCCTCATTACGCTCCTGTTGATTTGCAGTTGCAATGTATCAGGAATCATATCAGGAATGTAATCGGTGATTAGCTACAGTTTCCTAACGAGTAAAGCGATCAAAGTAACATTTTTCCTTTTTTTCTTCCAAACAAAGTTACTACAAAAACTGTCGTCAACTTTTGCGGTTAAATAATTAAAAAAATTTTACCAGAATCAACACAAACTTAAACATTTTCTTTTGTTATTAAACTTCTTCTTGTATTTTCTTGTGCGGTATTCTTTATTTGATTTTTTACCATTTCTATGCAAAGAAATTGTAGACAATAATTTACCCAAAACATTTATACAAAATAACATTGTCATATAAACTCAAAGATTAACGATTGAAATTGTATTTATTTCATGATAAAAGTGGAAACAACCACGTTTTGGCCCCCACTTTACTTCTATTTTTTGCACTGCATAGTCTTTTATTATAGAACTTAAAATACTCATTTTAGGTATTAAGTACTTAATTTTGTGGTATATTATGATTGCAGACCCTACGAGGTACCATCCATGAAGAGTTTTAAGACAATATTAAATGTATCAAGCAAATACAAGCAATGATATAAAATGTTTCTACACAGACCCAAACATATACAATAATAAAGTAGAGGAAGATCCTGGTTAATAAATAGATTGTTGAGACTGATGAAACCGAGAACAGTTGGGAACTGCTGTGTAATTTCGTACATCATCCCTCAAGTTGCGGTCCGATATAATTGACAAGATGTGCGATACATTCATCTTATGTGGTCATCCTACAAGATAGGGGTAGGTAACAACCTCGTCCGTCCCGTTTTGCACGTAAATTGACAGGAATCAATTATGAAGGGGTGAGATAGAATGCAATGTAAACTCCTACACTGTTGCAAAATGGTAATAATGCTCTTTATTTCTTAGAAAATATTTATAATATTTTGAATACGTCAGTAAAAGACATTCCGGATATGCGTTTAAGTGTCGGATAATAAATTTTGCTCTGTGTGAAGGAATTTTTTTCACAATGCAAACCATATAAAAATGATAAAACAATAAAATTTATTTTTACTTTTAATACTTAGCTCCCATCCTCATTTCACTATAGTTAAAACACAACGCAAATAAAATCTTGGATTTTGCAATTGAGTCTAAAGCAATTTGTGGCTCCATTGTCCTTATTTGTTGTGAATTATAATTTTTTTGTGCTAAAGACAAACCAAGTTTCAAATAAGGGACGAAAAATTAACAAACTATTTTGTGTGCTCTTGTATAAGGTTAAGGTATTAACGTAAATGTTTGGACTATTTAAAGAGCGGAAAATCTAGTTGTTGGAGAATGATGAAATTTGGAGGTATACCTGATGTCCCAGACCACCCGTAAACCCCTTTTAGAATGTAAATAAATATTTTTTCTAGACAATAGACTGTGCCAGTATTTTATTTTATTTTATATTTTGGGAGAGGTAGAAAAATGCACTACACACACAGGGGGCAAGCCTTTATTGTGAGACTCCCTTAAAAATGGGTATAACCACTAAAAAAACTCCTTTACTCTTTAGGAATCTAGCCAGTAATTTTTGGCCACATTACATCAGGCTAGGCCTAAATTAGCCTAAGCCCATTGGATCACTCCTGGACCAGCCGCACGGTTAGCCGCTTAGCGGTCCAGATCAGTCTTCTTTCTAAGGAGGGTGCCCCGGAAGCAATGTGACAAAAAAATCCCAGTACCACACATCCTCCAAGATCTTTTGGAAGACCGAGTCCAACGAAAATGCACTAAAAGTTGGTGGTGAATCCAGGCGGGGCCCTTCCCAACGGGGGCAGCGGAAGAAAGTGTGCTCCGCATCGTCGAGAACCCGAAAACCGAAAACAACCATGACCTGTCAGGAATTGGGCAGGTAGTAGTCCCACCTCCCCATGCCGCCGTTCCACCCATGGTTGGACTCGCTTGATGAGTCGCGCTTTCCATCGTTCTCGGGTGTCATGCTCCCAGCTGTGTTGCTAGTGCTGGAAGGTTCGGGAGGGCTCTTCTGTTCTTGTCGTGTCCTTGCCGATCTCGCCTTGTCTCTGATAAATAACCTTCCTCACCCCTGCCAAAAGCTTGACAGGAATGACTCCATTGACCACCAGGATAGCAGGCTCGGACACTGTCTTGTAGGCGAAAAACACCCGGAGCACCGCTTGGCTCTGAATCTATGTTTGTATTTTCTAGAGCAATGCGAAAGTTTATTTTATTTTATGTATTTAAAATATATAGTTTTCAAACATAAAATTTTCATTTTTTCTATTTTTGTAGTGTGTCTTTTCAATAACAACATTTTAAGGACAATTTTGACCGGTGTGCAGCCCACCAATACTCTTTGAATCATAATTGTTTTAAGATCGTGGTAAATCCACCAAACCAGTTGTTTTACCTTGGTGGTTATTGTTTCATTTTATGTGATCATGTATTGTACAATTTATTGTATTTTGATAAAGAAACAATAAGGATTAAAAAATATAGGTAAATATTTAAATCATTCGAAAATATTTGGTACACTCATTTTTAAATGTGACCCTACCAACGGTATCCTGTATTGCGATTCGCAAACAATAAACTTAACAAATAAACTTAAGGATTTATGCTTAATATGTACTCTTATACATTTAATTATTATCTTGATAGTTTATTAATAATTATTAACAATTAATTAAGATGGTTATTATTACCTAAAATAGGAATGATTCGATATTTTACCTCAATATTTTTCTTTCCAAGACAATGCAGAAAAACGACGAAAAACTTCCTAATTTGGTCAATGTGAGCAAAAAAAGAAGTGTCCCAGGTGGTTGGAAACTGATGTGACAAAGATCCGAACTTGAGCAATAAATTTCCTCCAAAACAATCTTTTTAAGTTCTCACAAAATACACTGATATAATCTAGCAGGTATTCTGCTCCAGTTCCTTTATTAGATTACGAATTGTTTTGCCTTTCTATGTTGATTTTCAAGCTCAAAGTTTAATTAATAACGTAAAGCTATTTTATCAAGGTATATCTCTACGTAAATGTACTATGGACAAGTGTAAAATAATACCACCCTATTGGTATTGTTTAGATATAATAATAATTCAGTTTTTTGTATGTAAAATATCAAATTTTGCTCAGTAATAATACAGAATAAAACCAGTTAAGTGTGAAAATTGTTTAGTCATCCATAGCCAGTTTTGGTTAAATATAAGAACCGTATATAGTAAAATATATTTTTCGTCATCATCGGTGCCAAGGGTAGTTCAAACGGATTTACTATCATTGAAAGAACGAATTTTCAGATTCAAATATTGCCATTCATCGCGTATTGAATTATTCGAAAAATCTCTAAAGAAATCGTTTCCCCAGCTACTGGGATAATTCTTATTATTTTATTATTTTTTACTTTTAATTTCTAGAACAAACCTGTTTAGGTAAGATTTGTTAGCGTTGTATGATGTACGGAAAAGGTGGGAAATCCATATAGAGTAACACTTGTAGTTTTAGTTGTTTTATCGAAAGATAAAATAATATTAGCCAAATTGTTAGTAAAAAAAAAAATGTTAGCCAAAAATATTAGTCAAATTGGAAAAACCAAAGATACTGTGAAAAAATTATATTTCATACCAAGAGTCGAAAGGGGGTCATTGCATGTTCGAGACCATGTTTCGACCATATGTAACGTGTTTATAGGTTAGTCAACAACGATGATGGTAAAGCCAACAACAATGACTTTGCCACTGTTTTGTTTCTAACTGCCTAAGGACCATATTCCAGATCCACATTTGCTAAATCACCATTAAAGATCCATACTACATTCGAAATTCTAGTTTATCCTAGTTAACTCCATATTTAAATATTTTGAACATAACAATGTGGAATAGATTACCATTGTGATATTTTAATTATTCTTTAAGAGGGGGGGGGGGCTACGTGGATGGAGCATGCGTAGTCAAGTGCCCGTTACAGTAACCACCACAATACGCTTCGCATTGTTGCACAACCATTCTGATGGCTCGTGTGGGTAAAAATTTCATGTTGAAGTGATTCACCTGCTCCCTTTTTTACTTTATTTAAATTCTAATAATAGTGGATAAGGTTTTAAATGGAAGATAAAGACTTGGGCTATTTGATTCGCTTTTACATTTTTTCATATTAAGTTATAATTGTACAAAGTTATGACCACTAATCGTGTGCAATTCAACACAGCACGATGCTTTTTTTGAATTTTTGTAAATGACAGTCGTTTACACCCTGTCGCTTTTTGAGGTAAGTTAGCGGTTGTGAGTTTATTTTAAATTAAAACTCGGCTCGGTTTTTTTCTACAAACATCCTTTGTATTGTATACAATATTAACAAAATATAAAAAAATACATAAATCATAAAATTTAAGTACATATAAATATCTTATTGGCGGTTATAACGCTACAGCACGTACCTAATGTGGTGGCTGCTTTCCTGGACTTGGCCTTTTCTTTGAAGTCAAATAAGGTTCTCCCGCATTCATGTTAGCTTTTTCAAAATTTCTGGCATACTTAGTTACATTTATTTAATTGTCCTTTTTCTATAAAACTTTAGCCAAATTACATACGATCCTGCTATAGAAACTCGTGGTGATGTCGACATCTCCGGGCGCTTGCAATTTTACTGCACGGCAAGACCAAAATCTCGTGGCTTTCCACCCGTCACAGAGCTGCCAATTTTAGAGATATCACCAACGTAATTCCCAAGCTTGATGTAGAATTTTGTTTCCAACATTACTGTGTTGATATCTCAATTTTTGAAAGTGTGTCGCTTACAACGTTACTAGAGGGAGCCTTTTAACTACGAAACGAAGAGCCATGGTTATATTGAAGAATATGTGTTTATCGAGTGTTCAATAGAGTTCCGGGACGACCTGTATTATTGAAATAAAATAAAACTATTTAACTCAACCTATAGGAGGACTCTACTTCACTGGTATTCCCATTCCTATCCTGTCCCTCAGTTCCTTTCCTTTCTCCCCAATCCTTTTCCTTTTTCATTTTTTTCAATTCTCTTTTCCATATGTGAGAATACTGAAGTGTTCTGAGCTCCATAATAAAACTAAATCGAAATAATGCACCGAACTATTAAGAAATTGGTAAACGTAACATAATTTAAGGTTTCAAAACTTTATTTTTCTTTCAAGATTAATTCGTTTATGAATAGTTATCTAACTATTTAAAAAAAATTACTTTTATAGTGAGAAAGTGGAACACTATTGTTTACCCTTTATGTGTAGTTACAAACTTTTAATTAAAAGTGTTGGGAAAGTTTTAATTCACGCAGACTGTAAAAATATTGAAACGTCTACCACCACCTGAGCCCAGCTTTCAAAAATATTCTGAGACAGAAATTGTTTATTAGTTACTTTGCCTATAATTTATTCACTTCATCACTTAAACAATCACTATTTAAAATGCAGGTGTTACTATGGTATATTTTAATGAGTATAGGCTACGAATAAAGGTTACCACTATCAATGCCAATTTAATTTCAAAGTATTTAAATTTAATGTACGTATACCAAATTATATAAAATTTAATCATCTAAAACTTTTACGAACAAAACACATTTTACAGAAACTATCTAACACCACAGTTTTCAAACCGCGTACTACATTGGCTTAACTTAAGAAACACTTCATTTTTCACCCATTTTATTATGCAAGACCTGAACTTTACAACACTTGTTGTACTGATAGTATTTTACACGCTGTCTTAACTGACATGCTAAAGTATCAACGTTTCAATCTTGTTACACCTATTGATAATCCTGTCCAATTATTTTTATTCTTTGTTTTACCGGGTTTAAATGACCGTTCTTCCTCAAACACATGTCTCATTCTGCTCTATCGACTAGCGCTGTAAGCACCTAGGAGCTCTCCTTTCATACAACTATGGGCACGCAGTAAGATTCACCCATATAATCTCCTGAGGCGACTTCCACTACTAATAATACTGCACATCCAACGGACAATTCTTCCATACTTACAATAACCGCTGGTTCAAGCCCCGTACAGAGTGATAAAATAACCACTACTGCTGCAAATGATGTCAAAGCGATTCTCCAATCACTAGAGGGCTTTGATTAAATAAATAAATGTTAAAAACCCTCTTTAAATGACCACTTCCATCACTGTCACCACCCCCCGGCGTTACAACCCCCGCTGTAACTCTACCCAATTAGTTATAACTCTGTGACCTTGAAATGGGGCAAAACCGGCACCACACTACTGTTAATTACTGTTAATAAAGTCTTAGTTCCCTTAGTTTTATAATCAAGGATTGGCAAATAGGAATAAATATTGAATGATTACGCTTTGTTAATAATTGAAATTGGTTATTAGTTTTATATTGGTCAGGCCATAATAGCTTTGGTGAAAGAAAGACTCTTGGATTTATAAAAATTTCTTGAAAATAAACTATTATTGCATGTATCTATTTTATCAAATTGTATGGAGAAATTAAAATATCGAAATACGAACTCGTCAGGTGGACCGAACATTACCAAGTTATTTCATCAGGCGGTAACGTTTTATGCCAGCAGACTGAACATGTTACGACTTTTCATGCCCACTGGTACTTCGCTGCGATTTAGGAAGGTGATAAACTGAAAATAGGCTAAAAGTGAAAATCAATTTTTTTTTTTTGCATTAAACCCATACTAGTGATTACTCACTAGTAGTGTAGAAAAGCCACTCCTGGCCCGGAAGTGACGTCACCGGAAGCCACATGCCACGGCACGTGGCTTCCGGTGGGCCAGAAGTGGGGACAATAGATGTCGGGGTGGAGATGGCGAGAGCGTCGGCGGTCGGTTGAGCGAAGAGTGCGCATAAAATAGAAGTTAGTTGAAAATTGAAATTCGTCGGTGTTAGTAAAAACTCTAATAGTTGAACGAAACTAGAAGTTAGTGTAAAACTGAAATTCAACAATCGGGGTGTTGAACTAAATTTGCGCATAAATTAAAAGTTGGTTCAAAGCTGAAACTCAACGATTGGGAGTTGAACTAAATTCGCGCATAAATTAACCGGGGTTGAAGTAAAACCTCGCATAAATTAAAAGTAAGTTCAAAATTGTAATTCGAAGGTGTTAATAAAAACTCTAATAGTTGAACGAAACTAGAAGTTAGTGTAAAACTGAAATTCAACAATCGGGGTGTTGAACTAAATTTGCGCATAAATTAAAAGTTGGTTCAAAGCTGAAATTCAACGATTGGGAGTTGAACTAAATTCGCGCATAAATTAACCGGGGTTGAAGTAAAACCTCGCATAAATTAAAAGTTAGTTCAAAATTGTAATTCGAAGGTGTTAATAAAAACTCTAATAGTTGAACGAAAATAAAAGTCAGTTGAAACATTGCGCAGCCATAACAAGAGAGAGAGAAGGTAGATAGAAGTGTTAAGTTCCGCGGATAGAACGAGAATGAAGAATGAAACATGACGCGTCGAAATATATGCGTGACTGTAGATGTCAGATGGTGAATTAATCAATGGGGGGAGTGGAGATGGCGCTCGGTTGAACTAAAATTGCGCATAAATTAAAAGTTGGTTCAAAACTGAAATTCAACAATTGGGAGTTGAACTAAAATTGCGCATAAATTAACCGGGGTTGAAGTAAAACTAATATATGTTAGTAAAAGTAATATATGTTGTGTCTGCAAAAGTTTCAATTTCAAACATTGCGTATCCATCACAAGAAGTATGTTAGACGTGTAGAAGTGAGAACAAGACAGATGAATAAGATATAACGTCGAGCACGCGAAGGTGATTCAAACAGGACGACATGTGCTAATGTAAATGAAAGTTCAGGTTAGTAGCAATTAGACTTGTATAATGAAGTTGGCCAAACGTATATATAATGAGTAGGAAGGATGCGAACAACACAAATGCGAGTTAATTAATGGTCGCGGCGCGATAAACAATCTTCTTTTATAACGGTTATCGCGTGAGAAGATCAGTTCCGCATGAGCGCCCAAGTGGAACCTCCCGTGTTCACTCAAGCGGAACCCCCCCCCCCCCCCCCGGTGACTAATCATGCGGAACCCCCCCCCCCCGGTGACTAATCATGCGGAACCCCCCCCCCCGGTGACTAATCATGCGGAACCCCCCCCCCCATAAAAAATGGAGATTAAATCCCCCCCCGCAGGTCACTCAAGCGGAACCCCGCCGGGTCGATGACCGGTCAATGGCCGGTCACGACCGGTTGCTAACCCCATCTAATTACCACACTTCACATCCCATGCCAGCCGTGAACTACTATTGTTTGAATGAAACAGAATTAAACATGGCAGCCACCATGGAAAATTCTAACCTCAAACCTTGGTTTTACGTCACGGCGCATGCGCCGCTCCCACTCCTTCGTTTCATTTTTATGCTGCTATAACTTGTACTGGAGTGAGCCAACTTCACGCTACGGCGCCTAGTCCTGTATTACTCACTTTAGCGCTACTGCGAATGCGCCTAGTCTGTATTACTCACTTTAGCGCTCCTGCGAATGCAACGAGTTCTCCGGATCGGAATCACTCCTCGCTATTGCGCATGCGCCGAGTCCTGTATTACTCAATTTAGCTCTACTGTGCACGGAAAGTTCTAACCTCAAACCTTGGATTTTACGTCGCTGCGCATGCGCCACCCCCACTCCTTCGTTTCATTTTTACACTGCTGCGAACTGGAGTTGATTGAAGACCGTACTGGAGTGAAACAATTCCCCCACCACTGCATTAATTACCCCCACCACTCGAAAACCCGAGGAGCGATACGAGCCCGATTTTCGCGTCAGTCGTCAACGAGTTTTCATAGCGAAAAGTCGTTGGCGACTCGGTAAGAGGTTCAAATATATAGTAGGCCTATATATATTTGAACTTCTTATACTACGTTGCGTTCTTTAATGCAATGTGGTATGTGTGTGTGTGTGTGTGTGTGTGTGTGTGTGTAAATATTAGTTGTAAGTTGCACTTAATTTAAGAATTAATTTGCGCATTGCGATGTTAGTTATAAGTTGTGTTTAGGGTTAAGGTGTATTAATTTTAAGAATAATGATGGTATTTGGTTGTGTTGAATTATTTGATATTTAATAATGATGTGTTGTTAGTTTTAAGTGTTGGTATTTATAATTAATGTTGTTGTTTTGCCTTTCAGCTAGATGATAGGGGGTAGATTAACTGTAAATTCAGAAGTTCCGTTGAACTTCACTTAGAAGGGGTGGGACATCCGCAAATTGCGGACTAGGTTTTTGCATTTTGTTTAGGAATATGATGGGTGGGATTAGTTGGGTGGGTGTTAGAGTTGCGTTTCTGCATTAGCTGTTCCAGTTTCCCTTCGAATTCACGGTTACGGATGGACCCGGACCGGCCCGTTACGGATGGACCCGGACGGGCCAAACAAAATTGCGTCGATGTCCCTCGCAGAACGTAACTAGTGGGTTGGGAGTGGGAACCGTTAGGCAAACAGGGTGGTGGGAACAGTTACTACTGTTCCCATCACCTTGGTTCTTTATAAGTCTTGAATGACCTTGACCCACTTTCGGAAGGGTCAATGACCAACCCCCCCCCCGTGACTAATCAAGCGGAACCCCCCCCCCAGTGACTAATCAAGCGGAACCCCCCCCCCCCCCGAAAATTAAAATCCCTATAAATCGATAATGGATTAACGGATTAGGACAAGCGATACACCATTAAAAAGGTTTATGTAAGACGAACATTTTAGTTAAGGAAGAATTGAGTTATCTTATTTTAGTCAAAAGTTATGCGAATTATTTGAAATAAATACCCCCTCTCCTTCCTTTCCTCCCACCTTCCCCCACTTACTAGATGTTAACCCCTCTCATTAGCATACCGTTATAAAAGACGCATCGACCACGGCTAACGTTTCATTCTGATTCCAGACGTTACGCTGCGAACTGCGAATAGAACTACCACGATGTCATCCCTGTTGACTACAACTTCCACTACAGCTTGCTCTTCTATTACAAGTTCAACTTCTACTTCTACTACGGCTTCAACTACAGTCAAGAAAACTCTTTGCTTGAAAAATGCTCCCGACTGGTATAAGTGCAAGCTAGAGCGTTGTGTTTCTCCCCCATTATTTTTAACACTCTAAGTCTCGTGATCTACTTTTCTGAGGCCGTTGTACAGTTATATGACCTCTCCGACTTGCATTGTTTGCCGGTGTAGCTTCATATAGCGTGCAAAGAATGGTTCCTAATGAAATCTCATCAGCATTCAAAGACAGAGACTGTTGTTTTGCAAGTTAATTAGTCTTGAAATAATGAAGTAGGAAACGTATATGTAATGAGTAGGAAAGATATGAACACCGCGAATGTGAGTTAATTAGTGGTCGCGGCGCGATGAACATTTGCCTTCATTATCACATAACGACTATCTCGTGAGAAGATCGGTTCCGCATGAGCGCCCAAGTGGAACCCCCCGTGTTCACTCAAGCGGAACCCCCCCCCCTTCCCCCCCCCCGTGTCCAATCAAGCGGAACCCCCCCCCCGTGTTCACTCAAGCGGAACCCCCCCCCCCCCGAAAAATTCAAATGGGTATAACTCGATAATGGTTTGATCGATTACGACAAGCGATACATCATTGAAAACGTCTATGTAAGACGAACATTTTAGTTAAAGAAAAATTTGGTTATCTTATTTTAGTTGAAAGTTATGCGAATTATTTGAAATAAATACCCCCTCTCTTTCCTTCCCTCCCACCTCCCGGATCAATAATCGGTCACGGTCAGCTGTTACCCCTCTCATTAGCATACCGTTATAAAGGCGGAGCAAGCGTTGTTCACTCCTCATTCCGCTTCTACACGCCACTCTTGTTGTTTCGTCTCTGCTCTTTACAATATTACTTGCTTTAAAAATGCCTCCTCGTCTTAGTGAAAATTTCAGTTCTTCCGAAATTTCTGATGTTTTTGAACAACCTGAAGACACTTTAAATAACGACAGTGACAGTGAAGATGATGATGATGAAGATGATTATTATAGCGTTAAAATTAGTGAAGAACTGAAAGTTATAGCAATTGATCCACAATTCCCATTCGATACAATAGAAAAATTTATGTCTGAAGCTCATAAATGGTTGGATTCAGGATCTTACGTACGAATCGGCTCTTTTATATTGTATGATGATTGTAATTCTTTTCTTATAACACCAAATGATAGAGACCGCATGCGGCAGTGGGCTCAAACAATGAAGGAGTGCTACGAACAAGGTGTGGATGTTGGCGGCTATTTTACAGCGCAAGTGGTTTAATAATCAAATTACCCTTCCCCCACCCTATACCTTATCCCTTCCCAATCCTTATTCCTTCCCCCTCCCCATTTTTAAAACTCATAAAAGGCGGGCTATGAACCTCCAGGTTTCTAGTCTGTACTTGCACCTTGTGCCGTCAAGATGCTTACCACTTTATCTTTTAATAGTATTACAGGCACTGAGCAGAAATTCTATAGAAAATTTTGTTCTCTACTTGATAAACCGCAAAAACTACCTCCAAATACTTTCACCTACAAGCTACCTCTGATGGACAAGGATGATGTAAGCAAAATACCATTAGTTCAAGCGAAATTTCTGGAAGAAAAAAATCTTGTTTATGTAAGAGAAGTATATCATAATGAATATTCAAAAAGATTGGCTTACGAATTCATTAAGGAACATGCAGGACGTGAAAAAGAACAGTATCCAGGACCATTTTATTTATATCTTTTTGAGAATGGAGCTAGTGTAACGGTAGAAATAAGTATCAAATTAATGTAATTCTCCCTACCAAATTTGTGGGGTGAGGGTTTGAAGTAGATTTGCGCATAAATTAAAAGTTAGTTCAAAACTGAAATTCAACAATTGTTGGTCGAACTAAATTTGCGCATAAATTAACCGGGGTTGAATTAAAAGTTCGCATATCTTCCTATCAAGTTTATGAAGTTAGAATTTTGTTTTGCTGTAAAGTTATTGAAATAGTATTTGTATAAGGAAAATTCATATTGAAATACATGTTGTAATTTAGTCGTAGAGATGTGTACTGTACGAAAGCTGGATTTATAGTGAGTCGGCGCGACAAATGAACTTGTATTTATGCAGATTGTTAAAATGGAATAAAGAGATGATAGTAGCAAAACGCTCGAAGTAGAAAGTGTGAATAATGTTATATAAAGAAATAATAGTTAAACAAGGAAAATATTGAAAATTAAAACTGGTATTAAAAAATATGAACGGACAATCAATTTTGTAGAAGGTTAATATTTTGTTGAAAACGTTTGATTTTCTTGGATAGTGAAGAAGAAGATGAAATAGTGGTAGGGGGACCGTTATAAAAGGAGGATTGTGAGAGCCCATTTCATTTCTCTGCGAAACTTCGAAGAGTAAACATCTCAACATGTATCATTGCGATAAATGTTCGGAATCGTTTCACGAAGAAATTCTATTAGACTGTCATAAAGAACTATTTCACAACAACGCAGAAGAAGAACAAGAAGAACAAGAAGAACAAGAAGAACAAGAAGATCAAGATGAAATAACAGCAACATCTTCAACTACTTCACCGAATCTACAAGTATTTGCTTTACCCGGTAAGGTAGTAATGCATCATAAGATTCAAAATGAAAATTTGAACTTAGAAGAATTTATTAGAGAAGCAAAACCAATCGTAAGTAAAACTTTAAAAAAAGAATTGAAAAGATTGAACTTTCTTAAATTTAGTTTACTACTAGGAGCTATGTTTATAAATGTACAAGAAGAATTATCACCAAGAGGATTCATAACGAAAAATCGAACTATCATAGAAAGTTCAAACATTGATTCAATAGTAGAGAACTGTATAGAAGAAATATTAACCAAAATTCAGGAACATGAAGGAAGAGGATCGGGATGGAGTCTTTTAAGTATTGAAGGATTAAATATAAGAGTTCACAAACATGGATATGGACTAAGGGGATCTAGTTACATTCCTTTGCCGAAAAGAATTGAAGATACAAAATCTTGTATTAATGTTAGAAACGCAGACAATGAATGTTTTCGTTATGCAATGACAGCTAAATTTGTACCAAATAATGCGTATAGACCTGACCAGGAATATGAAAATCAAAGACATAGGTACAATTTTCAAGGAATTACTTACCCTGTATCACTAGGAGATATATCAAAATTTGAGAAGAAAAATCCCGGCACGTCTATCAATGTTTTTGCATTAGATAGTTCAAACAAAGTGTATCCTTTACGTATTGCAAAAGAAGAGCTACCAGATCATACGGATTTACTACTACTAACGCGAGGAGATGTGTCTCACTATGTGTATATAAAGAAATTCGACTCACTTGTTAATAAGCAGCTTTCTAAAGATCGACACAGAAAGTTAATTTGCAAGAGATGTTTCAATTTTAAACGAGATGGACTACACGGAAGAGAATGGTTACAAGAGCACAAAAGATTGTGTAACAATAATTATGAAGCAAAGATTACTTTACCTCCGCAAAGCAAAGCATTCGTTTCATTTGAAAAAGTTCATCATCAATACCGTATCCCTTTAGTTGTGTATGCGGATTTTGAATCAACACTTGTTCCAGTTGAAGATGGAAATTTTGAAGCAAGAAAAAGTGTAAAGTATCAAATGCACAAACCAAACAGTTTTTGTTTAATGGTCAAATCAACATTATCAGAAGAACATTTAAACAGATATGGATTAACTTCGAAACCTCTAGTATACCGTGGTGAAAATGCGGAAAAAATATTTCTTGATAATTTATATTCAATAGCTGGAAATGCACAAAGATTATATACAAATATTGTACCAATGAAACCGATGGACGAAGAAGAAGAAATTCAACATGAAAATGCGACTCGCTGTTTCTTGTGCAAAAATGATTTTACTATTGAGAATTATAAAGTTAAAGATCACGACCACCTCACAGGATATTACAGAGGTGCTTCTTGTAATAAATGCAACTTGAGCTATTGTTTACCACTATTTATTCCTGTGGTTCTGCATAACCTCAGTGGGTACGACGCTCATTTTATAATACCTGAACTAGGAAGAGACGACGGTAAAATCGATGTGTTAGCTGAAACTTCAGAAAAGTTCATAAGTTTTTCCAAAGAAGTTGGAAACCTCAAATTAAGATTCTTGGACTCCTACCGATTTATGCCGTCGAGTTTGTCCAAACTTTCTGAAAACCTAAGGAAACAAGATTTAATCGAAACGAAGAAGATTGTAAACAACGACAAGCTGGATCTGGTACTTCGAAAAGGTGTTTTCCCATATGATTACATAGACAGTTTAGAACGATTTAATGAAACATCATTACCTCCAAAAGAAGAATTTAAAAGTAAACTGTACGACATGGATATATCTCAAGATGATTATAATCACGCATGCAAAGTATGGAACGAATTAGGATTTAGAACATTGGGAGAATATTCAGATTTTTATGTTAAACTAGATGTGACTTTATTATGTGATGTGATGGAAGAATTTAGAAATACGTGTTTTGCGGCATATGGATTGGACCCTCTTCATTCGTTCACTTCGCCTGGACTAGCGTGGCAAGCCATGTTGAAAGAAACAAATTGTAAAATACAACTTCTTACAGATATAGATATGGTGTTGATGTTAGAATCAGGAGTTCGAGGAGGATTGACGCAAAGTGTAACACGTCATGTCAGGGCAAACAACAAGTATTTGCCCGATTATGATGCATCAAAACCAACAACATTCCTGGGTTATTTTGATGCAAATAACTTATACGGATGGGCAATGTCGAATCCCCTTCCATATGATAATTTCAAATGGATAGACCCTGAATCAATTGGAAACATAATGGATATACCGAAGCATGGTGAAACAGGTTATATTTTTGACATAGATTTTGAATATCCAGAACATCTTCACGATGAACATTATGATTTACCACTGCTTCCGAAGACCGAAATTCCTCCAACTGGAAGATGGCCGAAATTAATGATGACTTTTACCGATAAGTCTAGGTATGTTGGACACTACTGGATGATACAACAGGCCATAGACTTGGGATTGAGAATTACAAAAATTAATCGAGTACTACAATTCTCTCAATCTTGTTGGTTAAAACCGTACATTGACAACAACTCAAGAAGAAGAGCTGCTGCTACATCAAGTTTTCAAAAAGATTTTTTCAAACTAATGAACAACGCAATATTTGGCAAGACTTTGGAAAACAAAAGGAAACATAAGGATATCAAATTGGTAACTGATCCAGTAAAATTACAGAAATTAGTGCAACAACCAAACTTTGGTACATCTGTAATTATTAATGAAAATCTAGTTCTTATTTCCATGAACAAGAAGTCAGTTAAAATGGATCGTCCTTTGTATCTTGGAATGTCAATCTTGGATATTTCTAAAACACACATGTACGAGTTTCATTATAAGAAGATGGTTAACTATTATGGAAGAGATAACATTGGTATTGCATATATGGATACAGATGCACTCATTTACTGGATTAAAACAAATGACATGTACGAAGATCTACGCACCTTTATATATAAAGATGATTTCGACTTTTCTGATTATCCTAAGGACCATCCAAATTACGACTACGACAGAAACAAGAAAGTATTGGGAAAATTTAAAGATGAAACAAATGGTGTGCCAATGATGGAAATTGTATTATTGATGTCCAAACTGTATTCGTTTCAACTGTACATAAACGAAAGGAACGAACATCAAGTCACAAAGAAAGCCAAAGGAATAAAAACCTCTTTCCTGAAGAAGAACGTACAGTTTGAACATTATAAAAGATGTTTGTTTGAAAATGTTGAAACAACTGCAACATTTAACACCATAAGAAGCTTCAACCATCGTCTTTTCAATGTGAAGCAAACCAAATCGGCATTGAGCTATAAGGATGACAAGAGATACATCCTTGAAGACAACATAAGAACTCTGCCATTTGGACATTACTCTCTAAACCCTATCGACCAGTAAACCTATTCTTCGTCCTCTACCTTCTTCCTTTTTTCCTTTCCGTAAAGAAAAGGGGACATGGCAAGCCCAATGCCATGTTCCCTCTTTTTTACACTAATATGAAATGGCCTTGACCTATATTCAAACTATATAAAAGAGAATGAACTGTTGTACGGATCAGTATTTTTACAAGCGGTGTGCAAGCAACACCTGAAGATGGAAAGTGTGAAGGACAAGATTGTAAATGAACTACATAAACCAGCAAGAAGAAGATTTCCAAGAAGAAGTACAATTATTAAGGGAATGAATGATCTTTATCAAGCTGATCTCATTGAAATGATACCGCACAGTAAATTAAACAAAGGTTTTAAATATATTTTAACAATTATAGACTGTTTTACTAAAATAGCTGACGCTTTACCATTAAAGGATAAGACTGGTAAAAGTGTTACAAAAGCTATGGAAACAACGATACAAAGAAATAAATTCAAAATCAAACATCTACAGACCGATGATGGAAAAGAATATTTTAATAAAGACTTTGGAGCTTTGATGAAAAAATATCAAATAAATCATTATTCTACAAATTCTGAAGTTAAAGCTTCAATAATTGAATGATTCAATAGAACATTGAAAGGAGCGATGTACAAACAATTTTCAAAACGAGGATCATACGTGTGGTATGACATATTACCACAGCTTATAAAA
Source organism: Neoaliturus tenellus (assembly GCA_030545055.2). Lineage (NCBI taxonomy): Eukaryota > Metazoa > Arthropoda > Insecta > Hemiptera > Cicadellidae > Neoaliturus > Neoaliturus tenellus. The sequence continues at coordinate 32,298,722 of CM061533.1, forward strand.
GAGTATAACAACAAATATCATCGTACAATTGGAATGAAACCTATCCAAGTAAACAGCGCTAATGCTAAGGTTGTATTACAACGCATCAGAAATAATACAACACCTAAATTGGAAAAGTTGCAACCAAAAAAGTTTAAGGTCAACGATAAAGTTCGTATAAGCAAGTACAAAGGTGTATTTAGTAAAAGGTATCTACCAAATTGGACTAATGAAGTATTTACAGTTTATAAAGTGCAACCAACTATACCTGAAACTTACTTATTAAAGGATAACAAGGGTGAATTACTTCAAGGTGGATTCTACGGACATGAATTGTTGAAATCAAATGTTGGTGATGTATATCTTGTTGAGAAGGTTTTACAAAGGAAAAAAGATATGGTTAAAGTCCGGTGGTTAGGATTCGATAAAAGTGAAGACTCTTGGATTCCTTCAAAAGACTTGGTATAGTAATTTAATAGCTCATTGTGTGTTTAACCTTGATACAAGATGGAGATTGTACAACAAAAAGATCGATTTAATATCAATAATATTGATGAATTGACGGTTGACAATGATAGGTTAAATCATGGTAAACATGGTGAATTACTACCAAATACGATAAGATGTTTAATAACTGGTCCTTCAAATTGTGGAAAAACAAATGTTGTTTTTAACCTTATAACTAATCCTAAAGGATTGCGCTTTAACAATATATACATTTTTTCAAAATCATTGCAACAACCGAAATATCAATTATTGGATAAAGTACTTGCAAGTGTACCTGAAGTGAATTTCTACAAGTTTAATGCCAGTGAAACAATTATGCAACCAAATGAAGCAAAACCATTTTCTATTTTTATTTTTGACGATGTGTCTTGTGAAAATCACGACAATATAAGGAATTATTTCGCTATGGGAAGACATCATAATATCGATAGCATTTATATTGGTCAAACATACAGCAAAATTCCAAAACAACTTATAAGAGATAATGCAAATATGTTGATTATCTTTAAGCAAGATGAAACAAATTTAAAGCATATATACAATGATCATGTAAATGCGGATATGCCATTTGAGAAATTTAAAGAAATGTGTGGCAAAGCATGGAATGAGAAATATGGCTTTCTCGTTATTATGAAGGAAGAAGATATTAAAAATGGTAGATATCGTATAGGGTTGGATAAATTTGTATTTATGCGTTGAACTACCGATGCTACATCTAGTTACACGTTGAACTTCACAGTGTAAACATGGTGAATCAAGAAAAACTATTGAAAGAAATAAAATCACTCAGTGATTCTATTAGGATGAAGAATCGTGCATTGAGGATGGGTTTAAGTGAAAGAGAAGAATTTCTAGAGACTACATTTAAACCTATTACGGAACCTTTAAAACAGATATCAGAAACTATTGGTAAACCTCGTTATGAAGGAGATGTTTTACTACCAGTTTCTAAACAAGAAGTACAAGCATTAAAAAAAGAAGAAGATGATGATTCATATACAAGTGCTAGTGAGCAAGAAGAAACAAAAGAAGAAGAAGAACCAATTGTTGAAAAGGAAGAAGAACAACCAATACCTGAAGCTGAACAATCTATTCCAAATTTAACTCAATTGAGTAGCGATATATTACAACATGGACCTCTTGGAAGAAAATATATAATGAAAATGCTACATGACATAAAATCAAACCCGAATTTGAGTAGATCACACGTATACGGAGCAAGAATTGATGGGAATGAATTAAAGATCGGCGATTCAAAGCTTGAAATAACACAAGACGATTACATCATTATTGGTGAGCATAAATATAAAGGAACAAAAGGACTTTATGAATTAATTTTTAAAAACATACCACTAAGATATTCATCCAAAGATTTAAGTGTTTTTAAGGAGATTCTACAAAATACTAACGCTCATAAAAGAAACTACTTAAAGGATGCAATGATTAATCGTTCACGTGCAACAAAATATAACATTGTTATAAAAAAGTTGTTTCCTCCACGAAAATTGCCAACATTACGTACTGCACCAGCGGTGAGACAACCACTGAAAAGAAAATCTTTATCACTTATGGATTTATCACTTCTTGAACAACATGGTAAAAAGAGTAAAGGAGATACTTCAACATCTGGCAAAGGATTGATGAAAAATCTATACAATACGAATGTGATTTACTACAACGACATCAATAAATTGGTTGATAGAATGAGACTATTGCATGAAGCCATGGAAGCCGGTCATACAGGTTTAAATAATGAATGGGTAGCTCTGATTGACGAACTCAGGAATCGCGGCATAATCGTATAATTGTCCACGGATATATAAGAGTTGCAGGCGTATAATGTGTCAGTTCTAACATGAGCGTCGACAAGTTCGGACGATACTCCGCGTTAGGAGTGCAAGTTGGAGAAAACAGAAAAAGAAGTGGATTACCGCAAACACCCGAAGGTGACTATAACATAAATAATAAACGTTTAAAGTTTGTTAGAGATCCAGAAGAAGATGGAGATGCAACAAATTTAAAAACAGTAAAGAAGGAAACATCTACAAGTTTAAAACTCGACAACAACCAAATGTATGATGCAAAATCTCACAGAGTTATTAATGTTGCAAAACCAGTCAACAATGGAGATGTTGTTAATAAAGGCTATTTTCTATCTGCGATGGAATACGCTTTACTGTTGGAAAAGACTAAAAGTGGAAAAAAGTACAATGCTTTAAATTATAAAATAACTAATGTGGCAGATCCAACCGAGGATACAGATACAATCAATAAGCGTTATTTGCACTCTGTAATACCAGAAAAGAAAAAAGATGGATTTTCCTTCTATAAATACACTATAAACGATATTGGATATCCTAAAGAAGAAAGTGATGGTGTTAATATAAAATACATTAAAGATAATTGTATTTTATATAATGGTGCTGTTATTGATTGTCATGGAAAAGTGTTGTCCAATCTGAAAGATGGTTCAACTCCATCGGATGCTGCTACCGTGAGACAAATGAATGAAAGCTTGAAGAAAGGAACATCCGCTTTTGTTAAACAAAATCAGGTGGTGTCAAAGAAAGGTGATGAGTTTATGCAAGGAAGTGAAAAGTTTACCTTACTACAACTACAAAATAACAAGTGGGATGGAAAAAATAAAAGATTGTCAAATATAAGTTTAGGCACGGAAGAACATGATGCTGTTATTTTAACACAAGTGCCACAACTATCAGCTACTGGTGTTAACTTTATATGTGGAGGTAGACGATTAACCCATGTAAAATCTGGTAAAGATGATAATGATTGTGTTGTTGTGAAACAAACTATAGTTTTAGATAAAATAAATAACTTATATGATGGAAAAAATAGAAGAATATCTAACATATCAGCAGGAATAGCTCCGAATGATGTTGCTACTATTAATCAAGTTATAGCAACCTCTAATAACGATCCATCTGTGTATACATGTAATGGTAAACGTATCACAAATCTTGATAATCCAACAGACTACAAAGATGCTACTAATGTAGAGTATGTAATGAATCTTGTAGGTAATGCAGTTGTTGATATGCACAATCATATAATTGGTAAATCAAATCACGATAAAATCGAAGGTGCTAAGAGAGAAAAATGGATTAAAGATACAATCATCGATATATACGGGTAAAGCTTGTGAATATTTAAGTATGGATTCACAAAAAAAGGATTCATTATCATAAAGTATTTCATAGAGTGAAGACGTTGGTTACATAAAACAGCATAATGAAGACCGTATCGCTCAGTCGTCGTCAAGACAGCGGCAAGAGAGGACGTGGTTTAACATCAGCTGCATTATCCCTGCTCAGACGGATTCCAATTGGTGCTGTTGTGAATCGAACAATAGACGCTTTACCATACGAATTACATCTGCCCGGAGGTTATCAATATTGTGGACCTGGAACTAAGTTGGCAAAACGTTTAGCAAGAGGAGATCCTGGAATTAATAAATTAGATCAAGCTTGCAAAGAACACGATATAGCATATTCAAAGTATAAAGATTCAACAAATAGATCAATAGCGGATAAAATTCTAGCGGAAAAAGCTTGGCAAAGAGTAAAATCAAGTGACGCAAGTATTGCAGAAAAAGCAGCGGCTTGGGCAGTAACTACAGCCATGAAGACGAAAGCAAAGTTAGGTGCTGGAAGACGTCGCAGAGGAAGACCTGCAAAAAGAAGCGCTCCCAAAAGAGGTGGAAACATTAAAAAAGGACAACGTAGAACTCGTAAGACAAATGTAAAGAAGACTTCTGTTGGCAAATGGTAAAAAACGGAGCAGGTTTATACCTAAGACCATACCGTGTGTACTAAATAAAAAGAATCAATTGATAATTCCAAATAAAGCCTTAACAAATCATCAGTTAAATGATTATGTAAAATGTTTGAAAATACCATTTTTTCGAGGAGTTTTTATGAAAGATGCATTACCAACTAAAAATATGGGAAAATGAAACTGGAATAGTAAATTTGGATTCCACCTATGGTCCAGGCACTCATTGGGTATGCTATAAAAAGCTCGGACAAACCGTTTACTACTTTGACAGTTTTGGCAATCTACCACCCGCCGAAAGAACTGCAACATTATTTTCGAAACTCCAAAAACATTTTTTACAATTACAAAAGAGAACAACCTAACAATACTGAAAATATGTGGGCATTTATGTTTGGAGTTTCTAGCGAAGAGTGTCAGTCAGCTTTAAGATGTCATCGTATACAGTGTCACTGAGTGGAAATTCATCCACATTGAAAAGTACGCTGTTCCCAGCATTGCGTCTATCCAAGGAAAGATTATGGGAAGCGGCATTACTTGATTTAACTACCTACAACTCAATTCCCAATGTTACGGAAGGAAAGAACCAATTTACTACATTATTATGAAACTAAGGATGCTTCAGGAAAATACTCAGAATTGAAAATAATTACATTTCCTACTGGAGCTTATGAAATCGATGATATAAACCAATTACTACAAAAACAACTCGGAGAAGAAAATATCACCGTTAAAGGAAACAATAATACTTTAAAAGCAGAAATAACTTCAAAATATTATATCGATGTCAGTTTCAAAAACTCCATTGGCAGTTTACTTGGATTTACAGATACAAAAAAAGAATATATTAACTCCTGGAACTACTCATTCAGGTGATACAACTGTTACAATATTGAAAGTCAATAGTATCGATGTAACGTGTAATATTATACACGGATCGTATAGAGGAGTGAATCAGCATATTTTTACATACATTTTATCCAACAGTGGCTCCTGCGTTTTAAAATTGTTGAGAAGCCACAAAACTTGATATACCTACCGTTAAACACCAGTTTCATTTCAGACATCGTACTGAACATATTGGATCAAGACGGTGTTAGTGTTGACTTTAGAGGAGAAACGATAACTATACGGATACACATCAGAGCGGCAACATAAAGGTCAACATGGGATTATCATTTAAACCGCAACGGAAGAGTCGGGAGCTCAGTAGCTCCTCGACATTGGAAGAGTTAACATCGGACAACATTCGTTTTCTACAGAAGATTGGATTGAAACTTAACAACGATGGATATCCTGGATATATCTCAAGGACCGACATTCGACGAAAACACTATGGGAGAAGGAATATCACACGCACAACCCTTACACTTCATCAAAATTAAACAATAACGATGAAATAAGGATTCCCATTCAACAACAAGATATTTACACATTACCGTGTGAAAGTTATTTATACATTGAAGGACGGGTATTAAAATTGGATGGAAAAACTGCTTCAACAGTTCCTTTTATAAATAACCCGATGGCATATCTTTTTGATGAAATAAGATATGAGATATCAGGGGTGACAGTTGATTCGACAAAAAAGGTTGGTATAACAACAACATTGAAAGGATTAACATCATTAACACCGCATGAGAAGAATTCAATAGTCACCGCCGGATGGGTTGCTCCTGATAAAGACACTATAACACCGAATTCCAACGGTCACTTTGATTTTCATGTACCCTTTACGATTGCTTTTGGGATTCGCTGAAGATTACAAACGAGTAATAATAAATGTCAAACAAGAATTGGTATTACTCAGATCTTCAACTAACAAGGACTTGATACTTGCAGACCCTGCAACTACTGAAGATAAACTGGAATGGCAACTACAATTAGATAAAGTTGTTTGGAGAGTACCTCATGTAAGATTGGCCGATGAACATAGAATCCTATTATTGAGAAAGTTAAAATCTGACCGTGATATTGTGATGCCATTCCGAAGTTGGGAATTCCATGAATATCCTACACTACCTCAGACCGAACGACAAACATGGACCGTCAAGACATCAACTTACTTGGAAACGAGCAAGGTACATAATACTCGGTTTTCAAACTAAGCGAAAAGATGTTATCACTGCAAATGCCGGTCAATTTGATAACTGTAAAAATAAAGAATTGTAAAGTTTTCCTAAACTCTCAATTCTTTCCGTATGACAATTTGAATGTCATGTTCAGCAAAAAACGTTTTTCCATTTTATACGATATGTATGCAAGATTTCAATCGTCATATTATGGAAAGACTAATACTCCACTATTATCACCTGACCAATATTATTCCAGAGGCTCCGATAATTGTAATAGATTGTTCAAAAACAAAATGAATCGGTAAAAATCATCAAGTGTGGATATAAAAATTGAAATGGAATTTGAAGAACCAGTAGCGGATGGAACTTCAGCATACTGTCTACATGATAAAATAGTTACTTACACACCACTGACCGGAATCGTGAAGAATGTACTTTAAAAAGAATTAGTACAACGACTGCAGATTTTTGAGGTTAGAATTATCTGTCTCAATTTTTGAGGTTAGAATTTCGTTTGTGAAAGACAAGTTAAAAACAAACATTTATGTGAGTGTATAAATTTCAAGGATTCCACGAAAAACATAAAAGCGAGAAAATTATGAGTGGAAAATTCATTATATCTTCGACTGTCGTATGGGAAACATCGTTCGCAAGATGAGTTCTACTAACGGAGAAGAAAATACACCTCTAATGGATGAGAATAGTTCAGATATAGAAAAACAAGTTGAACGAGAAATGGACGAGTTCCTCAAGTTTAACAAACATAAGAAGAGAGAAGAAAAAAAAGAAGAAGGAGAAGCTGAAAAAGAAGTAAAAAAAAGGTTGAAGTTAACATTACAACTAATATTTTAACAGAAGTATTTCTTCGGATTTTCTACCCCATTTCTTCATGCATGACGAAAAGTATTTCAGTTGGAATTTTAAAATCATTGGATTATTCACCGATTGTTATTTTAAATCATGGAAATAAAATGGTTACATTCACTGAAACTTCTTGGGAATCATTTATGAAACATTTACATCTTTTGGAATGCTATTTGAGTAACAACACATTTGGAAAAAGAACAAGATTAAGTTTATTGGAATCAAATATTGAAGTTGATATAGTGAAACATCGTGGAGGACAAATGGTTCGCTTCAGAGATTTAACTAGACATGATGTAAAATTACATTTGACTAAAGAAGAATTTTACACTTTAAGTTGTACTACCGGTCCCGTCACCAGATATTTGAAACAACTAATATTTTCAAGTGCAATAATCAAAGACTATCTAATCGATACATTGGACAGACAACCTTTCGTTCCAATTTTATACGGTCCCGTGGATACTTCAATTTTTAATCGAATACCTCAAGAAGTGGATATGTGGAGACAATTGAACAACTATCACACCAACTTTAATATCGACGAAGAAGCGCAAGAAGTTAAAAAAAGAACAATCGTGTTTGTAATACAAGTCAGTTGCTGACGAGACTTCATCATGAACAAACGGGTTTCGTTTTCTAATGCGCCACATATAATGGAAGTTAAAAAAGGTATAATTGAATTTCAAGCTTTTCGAGGAAATGATGGAAATTTTATTATAAAAGAATTAGTAATTTTGGATATGAACACATCTGTAGTTTATCATTACTTATTCAAACCTCCATTACCATTCAATAGACTAACAACTAAAGCGAAAGTTACAAACAAATGGTTGTACAAACATTTTCACAACTTAGATGGGATGAAGGTTTTATTAATTATAACATGATGCCGCACATTATGAATCATTACTGCAAAGAGTTCAAAACTATCTACACAAGAGGATTGGAAAAAGCTAATTGGATACAATCATTTACAAGCAACGAAGTGATAAATGCAATAATAGATAGAGATTTCCAATGCTACTTCAATGAACTTTGTATTTCATCAAAGAGTTTTAAACATCGAAGGTCACAGTGCGCTTTGAAGAATGCCTACCGCTTAAATAATTTACTTCAACAGAATGGTGGGGGTAATGTCGGTAATAAAAGTGAGAGCGCTACCATGACGCAGCATGAGTATTACTCGAACCTCCGAAGAGACAACATCTCCGACGGACATTATTATTAACAAGAAGATTAACAAGAAGATTAACAATAACATCAAGATGGCATCGCAGAACTTTCTTCAAAATTTTGTTAAACAATTCAACGCTCATTCTAAATCAACAATCTTACCGACGAAGAAATGTTCTGAACTAAAAGAAGAAAAACATTACATCATACATACAATCAAGAAGATGGACACTTCAATTGGTGATGCTATTAATTGCACATTGAGCGAGGCGCCGTATACAGTTGGTGACGAACCGAAGTTTCAAATCTTCCTACCGAAACGGTTTGTACAACTTCTACAAAATGAAGATCTTCGAGTTATTCAACCTGGCGCACTCTATTTAGTTTCACACGGACCGAGTGGAAACAACTCAACTGAACTAACTATTCATGTAACACCTACTACTAACTAGTTTGTACATAACATTGTAAATATATGTGTTTGTAAGGGTTTCTCAATAAAGATGATATAAAACAAAAAAGAAAAATAAAAGAAGCAACATATTGTTATGTCTTTGTACATAGCAACATGTTCCTTTTTTTTAAAAATTCCACGGGATGACCTTGACCCAATTTTGTGTGATAATAAAAGTGAAAATCAACTTGTGAAATTCATTAGTCTACGACTAGCTTTCGTACCGTACACATCTCGCTCTCTATAACTAAATACAAAACTTCAACATGTCCCTAAGGTTCAAGTGTGCATCTTACGATACCAACACCATTACGAGTTTTGAACAACTTGAAGATTTAACCAACGAAATGCGAGTTTTACTTACCGGTGGTTATCACTTAACTGTTGATGTTAGTGCTACTAATGTAAGGATGTTTACTAAAACAAAATACTGCGATGATGAAGTATTTCTTTCTACACAACCTAAAACATCTTCATCGCCGACTGGTCAACATAACATCAAGTTCCACAAGTACTACCAATGTTAAATAACTTTTAACAAATAAAACTAAGGAATCACGTGATCAATGTCAAGTTGATAAAAAGGGTGTGATACTTGGATAACTAATTATTCGCTTCCCAACTCTCGCTGCGTCAACACCTATTTTTAAAGATGTTATACAGAATGATGATTGAACTTGATGGAAAGATCTATGGAAAAGATTACAACACCGTTGAACAAATGACTGAAGATTTAGAAATATTAACCCGAGAAGGATATCAGGCTAAATTAATTTTAAAATTTCCTGAAGTACATCCACTATCGACTGAAGAACTTATCGCTATGGCTAAAGCGGAGAGAGAGAAAAAGTCTGAAGAAAACAAACAGGAGAGAGAGAAAAAGTCTGAAGAAAACAAACAGAAACAAACTTCTTAAGTATCAATTTTCCTTACATTAGTAAGGTATAATTTTTTAAAACTTCGTTTGGATGACCTTGAAATTACCCCCACCACTTTTTGTACTACATAAAACTGACTATTCAACACTATACACTCTTATTCTTTCACTGGACTCAGCAGCGTCAACATGGAAAAACAAAATTACAAGTACGAACCTCGTTACTGTTGTGAACAACAGTGTACAGATTTAGGACCAATGATGGTGGACGGGTTAGCTTGCACTAAGTGTGAATTTTTCGGATCTTATTACTGCAAATGCAAAACAAAACAACTACCGCCACCGGAATTGCGAACTTTTAAATTTTACAAATCAAGATATTTTCATACATGCTGTCCTCAAAGATGTTTCAAATTTCATCCTCTCGATCTAGCTCATTGTCAACGCACCAAGTCTCATCAAGATGATTTTTGTAAACATATGATAAAAAGATGTAAATACAGGTCGGATTGGTATTCAGATCCTGTTGAACCATCGAATGTGTAATTTCAGTTTTACACTCTTTTTTAAAACTTCAATTGGATGACCTTGAGATTTCCCCCACCATTGGTTTTTTTTTTTAGATTTCCCCCACCATAAGTCTTTTAGATTTCCCCCACCATTAGTTTAAGTTTTGTATCTTATTGAATCCACCTTTGAATTATTTCACTTCCAACATTCTAACTAACAACATGGGAACACCTTTCGTCAGGTTTCAACATATAATAACTGAGATGGAAGAAATGGAAGAATTGTTTCAAAACTTGCTTGCTATAATGGATAGATATTATATGAGATGGATCAGAATTGATGTTCAATATTTACGTCCTGGTGAATTATCTTCATCATCACAGAGTGAGGAGGATGAGGCAAATACTCCAGCTAAGATATTTGAATTAAAAGACGAAGAAGAAGAACTTAGCTTTTTATTTAATCATAAGCTCGCCGTTAAATAAGCCCCCTCCCTTGGCGGCGTTCCTCATTTATTCGCCGACTCTCCAACGATGAACAACTCTCCATTGGCACGGATGAATTCTAGTTTTGAAATAAACTCTAAAGAAGAGTTACAAGCTATTTTTAATATTTTACAAGAACTTGTAGATAATTTTACAACTATCAAAATGAATTTGGAAATAACATACGATTGTCCTATTTGTGATAAGGTTGAAAGTTCGGACGAAGACAGTTTACTAAATCTAACTCCTGCACCATCTGACACTACTGACGGTAATAATGAAGAGCAAAATCTTTCCCCCACCACTTCTTTGTAATTCATCTTTCCCCCCACCACTTTTTTATTTAACTAACATTTCTCGCTTTCACTCCTCATTCCGTCTTCGACTTTTGTACTATCAACATAACTTCTTTTAAAATTTCAAACACTAACACAATCATGATGGATATTATGGATGAAGTTCCTTTAGTAACTAGAATGGAAGAGGATAAATTGAAATTGGAAATTAAAGGATTGGAACGGGAAAACCAACTCGAGATATTACGTTTCTTCAAACTTGTCAAATACGTCATCTGGGGACTCTGCTTTTACCTTATCCTCGTCGTCGGCGTTTGCTTTTACAACTCCGTATTTCATCACAAAAACTCAACCTGTATTGCACATTGATTGTATTTGTTTTTGCACATTGATTGTATTTGTTTTTACGAATAAAGTTCAAAACTTAAATCTACCTATCCCGCTATCACCGGGTAGTTCAGCTCTCAGAACTATTTCCTGTGGTAGCGGGATAGGCTTTTTTAAAACTTACTCGGGATGACCTTGACATACTTTCCGTACCCCACATTATCAAGTTGAATTTCAGTTTTGTACCAACTTTTAATTTATGCGCAATTTTAGTTCAACTGAGCGCCATCTCCACTCCCCCCATTGATTATTTTCCATCTGACAGGCCGGAAGCTCTAGACCCCCCATTAACTGACATCTACAGTCACGCATATATTTTGACGCGTCATGTTTCATTCTTCATTCTTGTTCTATCCGCGGAACTTAACACTTCTATTTACCTTCTCTCTCTCTTGTTATGACTGCGCTATGTTTGAACTGACTTTTATTTTCGTTCAACTATTAGAGTTTTTATTAACACCGTCGAATTACAATTTTGAACTAATTTTTAATTTATGCGAAGTTTTACTTCAACCCCGGTTAATTTATGCGCAAATTTAGTTCAACTCCCAGTTGTTGAATTTCAGTTTTGAACTTACTTTTAATTTATGCGCAAATTTAGTTCAACTCCCAGTTGTTGAATTTCAGTTTTGAACTTACTTTTAATTTATGCGCAAATTTAGTTCAACCCCCCAGTTGTTGAATTTCAGTTTTGAACTAACCAATATTTTATGCGAAGTTTTAATTCAACCCCGGTTAATTTATGTGCAAATTTAGTTCAACCACCAATTGTTGAATTTCAGTTTTGAACCAACTTTTAATTTATGCGCAAATCTACTTCAAACCCTCACCCCACCTCCCCCAACCTCATTTAATATTCGACCGGAAGACGCCTGCCCCGGAACATGGCTTCCGGCGGCACGTGGCCGGTTTTGAAAGTGGCTTTTTCTATCTACTGTCCATATTGCGAAATAATAAATTATCTCTACAGATTGTCAGAATTGCAACTATAATCTCCATTTTATGCAGTTTATATAGTTGTTTATAATCTATAAAATTTGTTCAAGACCCTAAATATCTTCAAATTAAGACATTTCAATAAAATTATGTTGTGTGTCATAAATAAACATATGTATTTATATTATCTAGTAACTACGCCCTCGTTTTCTAACTACTTCACGACACCAAAAGATTATAATTCATTTACATGACTCATAGTTATGTGGTATAATTTGATTATAAATTTCTTAAAAAATATAAACTTGAGAATTAAAGGTTTGGTGTATTTCACATCGAAAAGTTTACTTTATTACAAACTAATTTTCAACTAAGTATATATTTTTAGACCACTATAAAAGTGGAAGCTTGATTAAGTCTTTGTTTGTTACATGAAGCAAACTACATTCCTTTAAAATTCACTTGAAGAGTTGATTTTTTAATATTATTTAGTGTTAAAATGAATATTAGCAGGAACATAAATATTTTGAAAAACTTATATTGTGGTCAAATTTTTATAAAGAAATCATAGGTGGCATTTCCATGTCCACAAGGAAATTCACGAATCGTGAACCCTATATGCTGAAATAGGATCATTCTCTCGGACCATATAACAGAAGCTCTACAACTTTATCTTCACAACAACATTAAGGGAGTTTTAGACTGTCGGTCTTTATGTCTGTTCATTTTAAGCTCTCTCATTAATATAAATCTTGCATAAATTTGTAATCTTAAAATGCAACATTTGAAAACTATTTCTAATTTTTACACTTAAATTAATACTTTGTGTCTTTTTTAAACTTTAAGAAAAACCGATAGGATAATGTTTTAGCAATATCCTTTACATAGACCATCTCTTTTTAAATAATTATTTACAATCTTGAGGGACACGCCATTAATGAATGTATTTTGTTTCTCAGTAAAACCTATAAAGATTTTTTAAATTGACTTTTAAGAAATCCCTGAGGTAAAAAAAATTAACATGATGTAGAAAAGAGTCAATGGAAAAAAATGTGACTGACACTCAGCACAGATTTTAGGATTAATTCGATAGTGTTCATAAGACTCCATCCTTTTTAAAACCATTTAATGATCTCGTTTGTCCATCAGTCGAAGTGGAATTATTTAAATGTCCATCAGACGCTCGATATAAAGAATGCTTTCAACTCAGCGAGATGGGTCGATATGATAAATGCGCTTCGCAACATCTTTCACATTCAAACGTCCTGTATCTGTTGCGGCTCAAAGAGGACTATCTCCATTCTAGACGTCTCATGTACGACACCCGAGAGAGCGTGGATTTAGCGTGGAGATCACCTTCGGTGCCGTGCAGGGTTCAATACTCTGCCCGGATATCTGGAATATCGCATATGACATCCTCCTAAAATCCGAAATGTCTGAGGAAACCATATTAGATGTGTACGTCGATGACTTTGGGGCCTTCATTGCCGCACGCAACGTTGAGCTGGCCCAGCTAAAGTTAAACCAGGTCATGCGCCTAGTCAACGCCTAGATGAAGATCACGGGTTTTCGCTTGCCCTGAGCAAGACGGAGATTGTGATCCTCACGAAAAAGAAAATTGACACCGTCGTCCCAATGCAAGTGGTAGGGGAAGGAGTCCAGTCAACGCGTGCCGGCAAGTACTCGGAGTCATGGTGGACAACAAGTTAAGCTGGAAGGATCAGATCTTCCGTATGGTGGACTAGGCTGCTAAGATGGTTTCTTATCTTAGTAAGCTGTTAGCCAATGTCGGGGGGTCCTCGGTCCAGCATAAGACGGTTATTGATGTCCGCAGTCCAGTCCTTGGCTTCTTTACGGGGCAAATGTTATGTCATTTCCTCAACTTTTTTCAGTTTGCAATCAATAATGGCTTGCACAATTAATTATTTACAGTAGTTTTGGATCACAGTAGGTTTGGCGACTGTAGATTTTATTTATTCCTGATTCAACGCAAGCCTAATTATAAGAGTATTCAAATTAAACCATTTTATTTTTACATAAGCCAGTTTTATCATGACCAGGCGTTGCCAGGTTCACTCGGCAGTGTGATGTCTTACACAGTGGAGCAGTCAAGATGAATGAGGTGTGGCTATTGCCGACATAAAACAACGACGACATCGCGTTTAGTTGCCCGTATATTTCCCACCACTTCTGTTGTATCTCATTTCCTAACAACTTGATTGTTGGCAAATCCGGTTTAACTGTCGTAATATTCGGTTTGCTATAAAAAATATTGAGTTTCTATGTAATTGCTAAAGAGCAAGCCTTAACACAAATTTACTAACTACAATTTCAAAAACAATTTAAAATGACATATTTTTTATTAGATTTAATTGAAACTAGAAATTTTAAATGCATTAGCTTATTTTGTGTTAAGATCTTTTCCAACAGTTGAACTTGTTTTTCAACAAATAGTGTTATTTATTTCTAAGTTTTTCTAAATTGTTTCTAAGTTTGATAAATTTCAACTTTCTTTTAAAATGCCTTTCTTATAGCCTTTCTTGATAACCATAGGTTTTACATTGCTTCAATAAAAATAGTGTATTTTTTACCGTCAAAGGCAGAGCTTAAATAACACTTTAATAGTTATCTTGTTTAACACATTTATCAATTTAATTTTAGTTTGTTGCTTAATATGGTAGTTAAAGTAGTTAAAACTGATGAATCAGATTAGTTAATTTATTTTGTTACTCCAACAGACTGTAAGGGCCTAACTGAACCCCAGAGCTTTAAACATTCTCTGCTTAGTGCTCTTAATGCTCTAAATGCATATTACTGTCTTACATTGATCATTAACGGAAACTAAATTTACACCTTTATGAGTTATTCTGAAGCTATTAACATTTTCCGCAGAATACATTATAATTAAGGACAGTAGAGAATCATTGAATCTCCAACAAAATGAGATTAGGGTTATATAGATTTAGATCGGTGTCGATAGAATTAATCGTCTGGGTTGTAATAAATACAACCTTAGAAATACCACCAAACTAAATATTCCTCTCCATCATACTTCCTTTTTTAAACGCCATACCTTTTATACCGCCATTACATTGTTTAACCCCCTGGCTGAGATTAAACAGTGTGAAAATGATGTTAATTGTTTTAAAAGAAAGCTCAAGGCCTTCCTTATTGACAAGTCTTTTTATTCTGTTAAAAATTTTATTGATAATAGACTAATTTAGTTTAAATAATTTTTTAATTTTTTAATAATTTTTAAACAAATTTTGTAATTTTATTTTTATTTGTTCTGACGCAAGCCTATGCATGTAAATATGTTTTTATGACAATAAAGGATATTTGATTTGATTTGATTTGATCTGGCACAAAAACTCTGCTTATCAAAATCTTACTAAACTAATTTCCACATTTTCTTTAGAACATACTAAAAAGTTTACCATCATTTAAATGTGCGTTTAGTATTTTTAATTAAATCAATGTATAACAAAATAGAGAAGGTGAAGGGACTTTTCAAAATACTTACCGTATTTTAACAACTTTTACATAAAACTTAAAACAAATCAACTGGTAAATAATTTTTAAATATAGTGCTTAATAAAATTTGATATTATTTTATTTTCAAAAATGTATGGCATAAATAATAATTAAATACTTATAGTAGTATTTAATTAATTAATTTAATATTTAAATACAAGCAATTGACGTTTAAAATATTTCCAATTACACATTATCTTACTATCGGTTCTTCATCGAATGATCCGTGTGGCGGTGTGCTTGAAGGCGATGTTAGCTTATGAATCGATGATAAAAAAAAAATAAACATAGGCCTACATTTCGTTTTTACTTTCACAAGGTGATAATCTTCAAAAATTAGTCCATCGCAAGAAGTGGATCGTTCAAGTCTCTTCTAGGTGGCAATAATCTTTTATATCCAATTCTGGAATAGAATAAAATCAAAAAGGGTTGAAACGTTCAGAACATGTCTTCACAAACAGAACCACAGAAAGGTGTGACACCGGTTCATCAGCAGTGTCGGCGTCACAGGCGTGGTTTGTGTATAATGCGGCCACTCAGCCGCTCGGGGCCTCAGCAGCGCTTTGCTGAGTCTCAGACTTAATTTGTGCTTTGTACAATTTCTGCGATATGAGACTTTGTGTCTGTTGGTCTTGCAGTGGCAATTGCTTAAATAGGGCTTTTCTTAACATGTTTGATTAAAGTAAATCAATGTATTTTTGTGAAATTACATTTTCCACTTTTATTCAATATAATAAATTATAAATTCCAAACATAATGTAAGTAGACAATATGTAAACATGTTTGTAGGTACTAAATATTACTTAATATCCTTGAAAATATTACTCCAAAATTGTTTACAAACTTAATAAAATAAAATATGTCAAACAGATATCGGTTGTTTATTAACGTCTACACAGTTTTCCTAACAACCATATGTAGATGAGAGCATTTTTACTCACAGCATAGTAAAATTTAATCATCTAAAGTGAAGAGCAGAGCTGTTGTGTGATGGAAACTAAGGCTTTATTAATAAAGTACAATTTAATAAAATACAAGATTATTCATATCTTTAAGTTTGTAAAGCATATTTCCCCTTTGAGTTTTATGATAAAAAATACAGCTTATAAAATGTTACTTATGAATATTTTCAAAAATTAAATAATCAGTATGAATAAAGAAAAGAATATCTTCATTTCTTCAGATTTATATTTCAAAAGAAATATTGATTCGTACAGTTCAAGAACAGTCTTTAACCGTACGAATCTTGGATATATAAAGCTTTCTTGAATTTAAAGGTAAAGATGATTGGCAACTATAAAATATAATATGAAACCAATAGTTCATACGCTATTTAAATAACCACATACAGTGTCACTAGGCAGTTCATGTCTACATTATGGCATGTATAAAAATGTAGAGAATGCGGTCTCCAGTACAGGACAGGCTGGCCATTACATTGCAGACAACGTCACGGGGATTTACAACCACATACATCATTTCTGGCCTGCTGCTCTGCTTTATTGTGGTTACCAGCTGAATGTTTAACCTGTATCTCGTTTATTTAAAAGATTTTATACCAGATAAATACTGGGATTTCGTTCCTTTTTGATAAATTATCAGCTGACTCAGTGGTATCAATCCCAAAACGCCTCTCCTGTATGTCTAAACATAAAATTGCAACTTTGAAACCCAGAAAAGATCTAGAATGGCCTGTAAAGCTACGGTCCCAAAGCTCTTTTAGAGTTTAGTCGAGACAACAAAAACTGTTATTACCAGGTTCTAGCTTCTGTAATTGAGAATGAGTTGAAGTAGTGTAAAATTGCGGCCGCTGGCCCAGTTCAAGGTCACCTGAGGGATGACGTCATCGAGGTCAATGACCTCACCGATGACGTCATCGATGACGTCATCGATGACGCAATCGATGACGTCATCACTAATGACGTCATTTCGATGACGTCACACCCATGACGTCACAGAAATGACGTGCTGATGACGTCATCACCCCTTACGTCATCAAAACGACGTCACCGACGCCACTAAGGTCAAGGTCACGCAGAAACTTAAAATTTTTTAGCACTTTTGCCGTTCTCGCACTACGCTCCGAGTTTCAGTCAGAGTCCCCGTGACCTTGACCACTTGGAGCGAATTTTCGACAAGAAACGGCAAAAGTGCCAAGTTAAACTCGAGTTTCTGACATGACTCTGCCTAAATGGGCAATCGGTTATCCCTCAGGTGGACCTTGAACCAGTACAACGCCCGCAATTTCATGTTACTGTGACCTTGAACACTTAACAACGGAGCGCCGACACCGATGCGCACCCCACGACAGCCATCGAGTGACTGACTGTCAGGCTCTGTGTATGCTAGGTATATCGGCTTGAGAGACTAAGACTCTAAACTGTCAGGAATGGGAGTAACTAACTGAATTTTGCAAGGAAAAGTTATTTCATCCAATATTTTAAACAAATCCTCATCAGTAAAACTGACATTAGTCTGTTTTGTATAAAACTTAGGGTGTCCGCGCAACAGTTTGCGCCACTTAGCTAAAGTTGAAACTCTTTTAACTTTGGGTGGTGGACAGTGAGCAACTAATAAAGTCTTAACACGGCTAAGTTTCTTACCTAAAGTGTCCTGCGACATGGCTTCACCTCACGAAAAGTCCGCACAATACTGAGAGACTGCTTGTAGCGCATGAGTCAAGGGAAAAGAGGTGGGGGAAACAGCAGGAGTGGGGGAAGGTCACAGTGGCGGGGGAAGGTGAGGTGGTACGCTGGAGTATCGCATCACTTCACCATGAGCTGTCCTACAGTCAACACACTGTTCTCTTGGCCCGAGTTGGCACTAGAAGAAACATTTCTGTACAGCTTAGGCTGTGAGAGCCGAGGAAGCAAAGTCAAAGTGGAAATTGTGTTAAACTCCAAGATGAAGAGTCTCCTAAATAAACTAATTGTATCCTTGCAATCTCCTATAACTTTAGAGAAATACCACTTTATTAAGCGACACCTTATACTTGGCAAAACGAAGCGGAAATGGAAAAGATTACAGTAAAATTAATTTAACTTAAAACCTGGACTGGACACTCATGGCGATACCACGTGGCGTGCAAACGCCACCCTAAACATTACAAGTTAGGTTATTGAGCACCTCTGGTACGATAACCGATGTGCTAGAGTTAAAGTGTGATGACCTTGAGTCAAAACACTGAAACACTACAAGTCGATATCGTCCCAGAGTTAAAGTGTAGTGACCTACATTCAGAACTTGTAAAATTACTTACATATAGAGAGCTAGAGAACAGCGAGACGCACCGCAATGGAAGCCGGAGACATACTGGCGAAGCGGTGTTGTGCAGCCTAGGGACCCAGTTGTGGTGGGGGTATAGCCAACACTTAGAGTACAAGTGTTGTGGGTGACCTTGACCCACTTAACTTACCTGACCCCCCCCCCCCCGACAAAAAGTGCGAACCCCCCCCCCCGACAAAAAGTGCGAACCCCCCCCCCCCCGACAAAAAGTGCGAACCCCCCCCCCCCGACAAAAATGCGAACCCCCCCCCACCCCCACCCCCACCCCCACCCCCACCCCCACCCCCTCCCCCACCCCTGATATCCTGGGCGTGGCAGCCCCGGCGGGGATATAAGGGGGTCCAGCCAGAGCCGGCTCGCAGTCCGCTCCCGCGCGTTGAACGTGAACGACCGGGACGGACCGCCATAGGCATCACTAAACATTGAACGGCGCCTTCAGTGTTTAGCGAAGTCTACTCTAACTTTAAGACTTGTATTAGTTGTAAGATATTGCGCTTGCGTTTGGGTATTGGGAATTGATTTATATGAGAGTGTTTTACTTGTACCCTATGTCTCCTGTGTCTTTTATCCTTTGTGTCTTGTTTGTTATATGTGTTTAATGTGTATGTGCTTGTTCCAGCATTGACTACGTTGAGCTCAATTGTGTGTTGTAAGTGTGTTATATGTTTGTAAAGTGTATACGCTTGTTTTAGCATCCCCCCTTGAGCTTTTCAATGCTCAAAGTAAATTGTAAAGTCAGGGAACGGGAGTAGGCCCCGTGTAAAAGCATTTTATACCAACGTTAGCATGAGTCCTCTCAGGCATGCAATATTGCGGCTGGGTTTGGGACTCGGTCCGTTTGTATGCTGACATGCAGACCACAGCTGTGGCCAATTTGCGGTGGCCTCTGCACTCGGACCGAGGGCGTAAGCCACTAGGGCTGTCCTCAACCTCTTGTTTCCCTTCTGGAAACTCAAAATTATGTAAATGAATCTTTGTTAGCTATTTGTGTTTTTAGTCCCCAAGGCCCCCGAACATTCGTGGTTCGCCATGGATGTACGGGGGCCGAAATTTTTTTTAATGTCCGTGTGGCCTTGACCCACAAAGATTTATAAAAATTTACTGCATTGATAAAGTTAAATAGTAAAGGTAGGGTACGGGAGTAGACCCCCGTGTAAAACAATTTTAAACCAATTTTAGCATGGGTCCTCTCAGGCATGCAATATTGCGGCTGGGTTTGGGACTCGGTCCGTTTGTATGCTGACATGCAGACCACAGCTGTGGCCAATTTGCGGTGGCCCCTGCACTCGGACCGAGGGCGTAAGCCACTAGGGCTGTCCTCAACCTCTCTCAAAATTAAGTAAATGTTTTGTTAGCTATTGAAAAGACAATGCAGTACATGTTTACAAGTCTTGCGTGGCGAAGGGAACACGACATTGGATGTTGCCTTGTTGTCATAGTTGGGTCTCTTTGGAGGCTACAGCGATGACAACCCAAGTGCCCCACACCCCCATCGGGGGTGTGGGGCTTAATTTTTTAAGTTTTACCGTGACCTTGACCTAAATATATAAAAGTTTTCAAAATTCTTTAACAGTCAGGTCTTATTAACAAGGTAAATATATTAAGCTCTTTTAAAAAAATGTACAAGTCAAGTAACACCATAAGGTTTGACTCGTCTATAAGTGTGTCTTTTTTGGAGGCTTCAGCGATGTTAACATAAACGCCTTAAGTGAGGCTTATTGTTTTAAATTGACCCCCCCCCCCCGACAAAAAGTGCGAACCCCCCCCCCCCCCGACAAAAAGTGCGAACCCCCCCCACCCCCACCCCCACCCCCACCCCCACCCCCACCCCCTCCCCCACCCCTGATATCCTGGGCGTGGCAGCCCCGGCGGGGATATAAGGCGGCCGGGTGGCATGCACTTCTCATTCCTGTCCAGGTTCCCGTACCGGACGGTCCTCTCTCGCTCCTGAGATTTTATTTACTTATTTCAATCTTCTTTTCATATTTACTCTTTTCATATTTACTCTTCATTTATTCGCTTCATCAAGATGGGTCTTAAGCTCAAGAATTACCCACCAGCTTCTTCAACCTCGGCCAACACGCCTCAGCCCTCATCGTCCTCCGCTCCGATCCTAGAATACCTCATGACAGCGCAGATTCTGAGCTGCCTGACGATGCCGCCACCGCCGCCGCCACCGCAGCCTGCCTCGATGCCCAGCCTTTCACCATTGCCACCAACATTGGAAGAGGTTGGCGCACCTTCGGCTTCGGAAGAGGCTGGCGCACCTGCGGCATCTTCAAAGAACCCCAGCGGACGAGTCCTGATAGCCTCTCCAGCACTCTCTCTGCTATCGGACTCGGGATCGGAGTCTGCGGTGTTCGAAGAGGCGCCAAGGTCGAGGATAACCCCCTACAGTCGAACTAAGAAAATCCTATCCTACACCAAATCCCAATGTCCCTCACCCCATATCCCCCCATGCCACCTACACCAACCAAACCACCCCGTAAATCAATCTTCTCCCCCGAACTTCCCTCAATCGACCTAACCCGTTCACCTACCCCACCCAAAATTGTCTGCAGCCTACCTTTTGACCTACTTAAACCTTCACCTCCCACCCCCATTCCTTCTAGCCAGCCTAAACCTGACAAGCTCCAAAACACTCCAGTAAAGCGTCCAACACAAAAACGTAAGCGTGTTAAACTCCCTGCTGGCAAGGGTAATAAATGCGATTACGTGTGGATGTCAAAAGACTTTGGGATTCTTTGCTGTCAGAAGTTTGCTGTTTTAGATAAAGACCGTTGCCAAACGCACTTGAACAAAAAACATCAATCTTCCGAGAGTAAGACCCTACAGTCTTAACAACATTAGGTCTAAAACATCCCAACCCAGACATCCCCACAGTCCGCAACCGCTTGATATTAGAAGACTTAAAATGGATGAAAAATATTATTTTATTGCTCAAACTTATGGAGCTTTTGATGCCAAAGTAGAAATCATTGTAAAAGGTGATGGCAGCCTTCATACAATGAAAGTACCCGTTCGGATGGTACAAAGACAATTTTTCATCCATAAAAAAGGCTATCTAATACGAAGGGAAGGATGCCAATCTGTGTGGGAAATGGATTAGGATGTAGGCCTACCAAAAGAAATTCTAAATTGTTAGGTTGTGTTGGACGATATTTAAAAAACAAAAATTCTTCTTCCAAATTATTTTTTTCCAAATTTAGTCCTAACCCTCTTAAAGTAAGGGAGAGGAGTATTACACAAGTCAAATAATAAAAAAAAAAATACTTGACTTGTATAATACTTTAACCTGGCGGTGATGTAAAGTCACTGGGACAATCTCAAACCGTGTCCTTGAGGGTGAAGACTAAGTTACGAAAATCTTTAACAAATAAAAACTTACCTCCAAACACTTGTAGCTTGCTACAAGTAAAAATTTTTCAAAGTTTGAATGACCTTGACCCATATAAATTACTGTTTAAAGTAAAGTGCTAACCTTACAACTAATGTCGTGTATCACGTGATACCCCCCACTCTAATGCTCTTACTATCTTACTAAGCTTGTATGAGCCGTTCATTTGCTTCAGTCCGTTTCTGTACTCCGTGTAAACATGTCACGGTACAATTACAAAGGTGGTGACTTCTTGATAGATCCACACAATGTTTGGGAGGTGCTAAATCGGCATAGAATGGAAGTTGAGCACTGTATAAGACGAGATGGGTCTACATTTTATCTATGTATTATAAACAACCAAACTCATAAGTATGAACACTGGACAAAAATTAATTATAACAACATAGATGAGCTGTTTGCTTGGGTCTTTGAGCTGTGTAAAGTTATTGAAGAAACCAAAATGATGGGTTTGCTAAAGGTATGTAAAACCGATGACCGGGAAGAGTAAGGGAAATTTAGTGGAAGTCCTTAAGCTATCCCCCCCCCCAAATTCCCCATTCCCTCCCCCACCCCCCTCCCCCACCCCCTCCTCCACCCCGCCCCTACCACTACAAATAGGTATATATAGGAGTGGTAATCCAATGTCCGCTCATTCAGCTTGCATCCGTTAAGCAGAACACCTCGCACCATGTCTGGAAACTCTTCAGCTTCTAGCTCAAGTGTTGGGCCCAACCGATCGAGCCTTCTGTTAAGCAGTCGAGTCCGATTTTCTGGCTTTGGACCTGTGAAGAAGGACCCGTGCAGCAGCAGTGGAGCCTCTAGATCAGCCTGGTATGTAAGGAGTCGCGTCCGGTATCCGGCTTTGGCCCTGTGAAGAAGGAGCTTTGCAGCAGTGGAGCCTCCAGCTCGGCCCGGCCTCCTACCAACCCGCAACCAACCACATCAAATGCATCTACACAGACACCACCAAATGTATTTGAAGCGTACAATGAAATTATAGAGGAAAAGGATAGGGTGCTAGAGAATGTAATCCGTGAGGCAAATTCAATCCTGAGAAAATATGACAGACTAATTATGAAGTGTCAAGATCTTTTAGTGGACAGTGATGCTAGTGAGGATGAGAGTGGATAGGTGTGTGGGTAAAGACTCGGACTGGGACTTGTGTGTTTGTATGAATGTGTGTGTGAATGCGGAATACAGAGCGGGGGATAGATCACTCTGTGGCAATGGACTAACATGCCACTTAGTGATCTATCCCCCGTTCTGGTAATGTTTTTGGATGGCCTTGACCCACTTTACCAAGGCTAGCTAGTACCCCCACCACTGATAAGTGTATATATACGGGTATTAACGTGCAGTTTGGTTATTCTGCTTTGTACCGCTTAGCTGAATACAGCACTGTAACATGGCTTTCAACTCCAAAACTTCTCAGGCTTCCTCTTCTTCTTCAAGAAGGCGTGCTGCCAACGTCCTGCCTGCTACTCGTGGACCTGCTCGACCATTCCACAGCATAACTGTTGCTCGGGCAAACGCCTGCAAAGCTCCGATGCTACGGACCTTGCTGGAGGTAAGCCAAGACGGACAAGGCTTGCTCAGTCCTGGTCAACGGCAGGAGCAAGAAAGGCGTATGGCGTACTTCAGGCTGCAGGGTGTAGTTCCCAGCTTGAAGTTAGGCGATCCGAGAGTAGCAAGCATCAACGAGGCAGCGGACTACATATCACACCTTCACAGTGTTTTAGAAGTAAAGGACCAACAAATTGAAAACTTAAAAGAACAATTGAAACAATTTAACTTTAATCCTGTGGAGTTTGTGGAAGCAGTGATGAGTGATAGTGATAATGAAGGAACTGAATATATATTGGGTATGTAATGAAAGACTTGGACAGGGACATGTGTGTGTGTAGAATACAGAGCGGGGGATAGACTACTTTGCGGCAATGGACTAGCATGCTGCTTAGTGGTCTATCCCCCGCTCAAAGGGTACTTTTGAATGACCTTGACCCACTTTAAACGAAGGACAACCGGTTAACTGGTATAAAAGAGGGGGGTCTGTACATTCCGACTTCATTCTGCTTTGAACCTTCCAGTGGAACGCTAGAAAATGAGTGGATCACTGATCATTGGTAAGAGTGGGAGTATGTAACCATAAACTATTTAAACTGTAGAGGGATGTTGAAGAAGGTGTATGATAATGTTAAAAGAATGGTTGTTGAAGAAGGTAGGGTAGTGATTGTAGCGTGGAAGAAGAAGCAGTATACAGGACAACAAGTGAGAGCAAGTGACTTTGGGGGGAATAGTGTGTTTCAAATTGGACGAGCGAACTTGGTTAATTTGGACATTGTGTTTTGGGACTTGGAAAGGTTAATTGAAAATAGTGGCAAACATGGGGAACTCTTAATTGGCAGGGAGGACAGAGTATATGAGTAAGTGTAAAAGACTGGGGGGCTTATGTGTGTGTAAAGACTAGGACTTGTGTGGAATACAGAGCGGGGGATAGATCACTTTGCGGCAATGGACTAGCATGCTGCTTAGTGGTCTATCCCCCAGCTCAAAGGGTATTATTGGATGGCCTTGACCTATATAAAGGTAGAGGGGGAATGGGTAATAGGAGGGGGAAATTGGTATATATATGTAGGACTGATGAATAAAGCATTTAGTCAAGCATTTGTCTAGACACTATCAACAACAATGGAGAGCTTCAGTGTTGAGTTCATCCTCTTGGAAGAAGACATCAACGAAGTGGTGGAACTTATAGAGGATAAGACCAGACAGGGCACATTGGAACTTGTGAATTGCGAACCGTTGGACAATGCTGCAATCGATAAGATTGCATATTTCATGATGCATTTGTATAACGAACAAACAACCAATATGGAGTTTGTGCAGTACCTTTATCAAAACCAAGTAAATGTGCGAGTGACAATTACTTGGTGGCAGTAATAATAATAATAAAGTGTAACATATGGATGTGGGACTTGGATGTGGACTTGGACTTGAGTGTGGTCTGCGGAATAGAGCGGGGGATAAATCACTTTGCGGCAATGGACTAGCATGCTGCTTAGTGGTCTATCCCCCGCTCAAAGGGTATCTTTACGTGACCTTGACCCACATAAATTGTATAGTTGGTGGGGGTATAAAAAGGGTAAGCAAATTGGATGGATACAACACTTCCATACCATGGCTCCACTTGACAACACCGTGTTCCATCGCAACAGAATTGTCTCTATTCTGGAGGTAATACCTCTAGAAATTATAGAAGTAGAGGACCAACTACCTGCGGTTGATCAAGAAGAGGAGGAGGAAGAGATAATGGATATTGAAACGGACTCTGACGAAGCTGGTTCAACGGACAATGAGGTGGACTTGCACGCCTACGAAACATTAGAGTCGTCATCTGAGTCGGAAATGGAATTCCAATTGGAAATCGAAGAAGAAGAACAAGAACAAGACACTCCCCATCGTCCAATGGATAGGATGTTAGTTGCCAGAAGAATTATGTATTGTCATCGCTGCCTATTCCGTGATGAGGATGATTCCGACTCTGATGGTGATGTTTCACCCTTGTAAAAAAGTTTAAACAAAAAGTTAAAAAGAATGTGAGCGGGGGATAGAGCACTTTGTAGTAAATGATGCTGCTTAGTGCTCTATCCCCCGCTCAAAATAATAATTCCAAATGACCTTGACCTACATAAACTTGCTCAAACAGACGTCTTTGAAAAAACTTGTACAAATTATTGAATCTAGACCAAATATCATCAATTTATCAAGCCTACTGATAAATGTATTACAAACGGTTGTGTAAAGGCTAAATTTAGCACATGAGTGATAACCTGTTTCCATATGACGTCACTTTCCCCACCTATCTGCCTCGGATATAAAGGGTCCCGGTGGAGTGCGCTGCTCATTATTGCGTGGACATTCACAGAGTGTGCATTCAAAGCCAAACTGTTTGAAATGGCTCTTTGCGACATTTGTGGGGAAATCTTTCAAGACGAAGATCTTTTCACCATACACAGAGAATTACATGAAGACGAAGATAGAAAAGAAGATATTACCATGGATGAAATAGACTTAGACTCAATTGACCGGTTTTTGGAAGAGCACCAGAAGCAGACGGACTACTGGGACAGCTATCTACAGCAAATGCAAAGAAGAAGACCTAGTGTGATCCAATTTGCTGGTGCTGGACCATCTACTGCTAGAAGACCTTTTGAAGAAGAAGACACTGAAGAAGAGGACACTGAAGAAGAACTAGAAGATGTGAAACAACTGCGCACCACGGCCTTGCCAGGACGAGTTGTAACACATTTTAAAATTAATAATGTTCAATTGGAACTGGAAACATTTATAACCCAGGCTAAGGAACTTGTTGGTGGAACCTTGAGGGAAGAACTACAAAGATTAAATTTTATTAAATTTGGAATGGTGTTAGAGGCTATGTTTAACAATACTGATGGTGAAACAGCATTGAGAGCGTTCATTACCAAAAACCGAACCCTTACCTTCACCTCCAACATCGATGATATTATTGAAGAATGCTTGGAAGAACTTATAACAAAACTTCAAGAACATGAAGGAAGAGGATCTGGATGGACTTTGTCATCAATTGAAGGTATGGATGTAAGGGTTCACAAGCATGGATATGGTTTAAGGGGTAGTAGTTTTATCCCTTTACCAAAGAAAATCCAAAACACTAAATCGTGTAGGAATGTGCAAAATGAAGGTAATGAATGTTTCAAGTATGCAATGTTAACCAAGTATGTTAAAGATCATCCTGAAAGAGTTGGTAGAGAGTATTACGAAAATGAACACCGCTACAACTTTCAAGGCCTCACCTACCCAGTTACATTGAAAGACATAGACAAATTTGAAAAGAAAAATCCTGGCGTTTCAGTGAATGTTTTCGGTCTGGATGATTCGAACAACGTTTATCCTTTGCGGGTAGTAAAAGTTGAGCAAAGAAACCACACTGATTTGCTACTGATCACTAAGGGTGAAATTTCACATTATGTGTGGATAAAGGACTTTGCATCCTTGATTCGAAATCAATTATCAAAACAGAGGCGTAGGTTAACAGTGTGTAAAAGATGTTTTTGTTTCACATATAAAGAAATAAGACAAGGAGGATTAGAGTGGTTGATAGAACACAAAAGACTTTGTAATGAAAATTATGAAGTGAAGATTAGTCTGCCACCACCATCTCGAGCGTGTATCCAATTTAACAAAACAGTTCACCAATATCGGATTCCAGTAGTCATCTACGCAGATTTTGAATCTACGTTAGTACCACAGGAGCTGCCGGACGGTGAAGTGACTAGAAGAACAAAATATCAGTTGCATCAACCCAACAGTTTTTGTCTAATAGTGAAATCAACCTTGTCTGAAAACCAATTGCAAAACTATGGTTTAACATCCACTCCAATACTTTACCGTGGTGAAGAAGCCGCTAAGTATTTCGTAGACCAGTTGTATGACATTGCTGAAAAGGTACAATGCTTGTATGGTAATGTCGTACCTATGGAACCTTTGAATGAGAATCAACAAGAAGAATACAATATGGCATCAAGATGTTATCTATGCGAGAAGAGCTTCAGTGAAGAAAATCCAAAAGTAAGAGATCACGATCACCTGACAGGTTTATACAGAGGAGCTGCTTGTAATTCATGCAATATAATTACAAACTGCCCCACTTTATCCCTGTCGTGTTACACAATCTTAGCGGCTACGACTCCCACTTCATTATTCCAGAGTTAGGAAGAGATGATGGTAAAATTGATGTTCTTGCTACAACATTGGAAAAGTACATCAGTTTCTCAAAAACCGTAGGTAAAATTAAACTTCGCTTTGTAGACTCTTATAGATTTATGCCATCTAGTTTGAGCAGATTGTCTGAGAATCTACGAAGAGAAGACCTAAAAGAAACCAGCAAGATTGTACCTGAAGATAAATTGGACTTAGTATTACGTAAAGGAGTATTCCCCTACGACTACATAACATCTACAGAAAAATTTGAAGAAACCAGTCTACCACCGATCGAAGCCTTCAACAGCAAATTAAACGAAAGTGAAATCTCCGTTGAAGACTACAATCATGCTTGTAATGTTTGGAACCAACTAAACATTCAAACCTTAGGGGAATATTCTGACTTTTATATAAAATTGGACGTAACTCTGCTGTGCGATGTGATGGAAGAATTCCGAAACACCTGCTTCTCCGCCTATGGACTAGACCCTCTACACTCGTACACATCTCCAGGATTAGCATGGCAAGCTATGCTAAAGTCAACCAACTGTCGACTGGAACTTCTAACGGATATCGATATGGTGCTCATGATGGAATCTGGTGTACGGGGGCGGTTTGACACAAGCTGTAACACGTCATGTCAAAGCCAACAACAAGTACATCCCCGGCTTCGACGAGCAACAACCATCGGTCTACCTTGGCTACTTTGACGCAAACAACCTTTATGGTTGGGCAATGTCAAAATCCGCTTCCATACGCTGACTTCAAATGGATCGACCCGGCCACCATTGGAGACATCTCACAGATTCCAAAGAATGGTCCAAAAGGCTATATTTTGGACTGTGATTTCGAATATCCAGAGCACCTTCATGACCATCACTACGACTTGCCTCTCCTAGCCAAGACTGAAGTTTCACCGACAGGAAGATGGCCAAAATTGATGATGACCTTGGAGAATAAGGATCGCTATGTGGCTCACTACTGGGTAGTTCAACAGGCTCTTGAATTGGGTCTACGTATAGTGAGAATTCATAGAGCAATTGAATTCACCCAGTCTTGTTGGTTGAAACCATATATTGATTCCAACACTGCAAGAAGAGCTGCAGCGACAACAGCATTTGAAAAGGACTTCTATAAATTAATGAACAATGCCATCTTTGGGAAGACCTTGGAGAACAAAAGAAAACACAAAAATGTAAAATTAGTGAGTGATCCTAGGAAATTGGAAAAATTAGTGCAAAAACCAAATTTCGGAACATCCATGATTATAAACGAAAATCTAGTCGCTGTCAGTATGAAGAAAACAACAATAGTCATGGACCGTCCGTTATACATAGGTATGTCGATTTTGGATATAAGTAAAACCCTGATATATGATTTCCATTATAACAAAATGGTTAAACATTACGGAAGGGAAAACATTGGAGTCGCATACATGGATACGGACGCGTTTATCTACTGGATAAAGACTTTGGACATGTATGAAGACCTAAGGACTTTTCCATACAAAGAAGATTTCGATTTTTCTGACTATCCGAAAAACCATCCAAATTTTAATGAAAAATATAAAAAAGTAATTGGAAAATTCAAAGATGAAGCAAATGGAATGCCTTTAGAAGAAATAGTGGCGCTGATGGCGAAATTGTATTCATTTAAGATGTACCACGAGAACAACACACCGACAGTGAAGAAAGCAAAAGGAGTGAAGACATCTTATTTGAAAAAACACGTGACATTTGACCACTACAAGACTTGTTTGTTTGAAGATACTACGATATCAGCAACATTCAACAATATCCGAAGCTTCAAGCATCAAGTCTACAGTGTCACCGAAATTAAAAAAGCGTTGTCAGCTCGGGATGATAAAAGATACATTATGCCCGACAAAATCCACACTCTTCCTTTTGGCCACTACTCTCTAAACCCTATCAACTAGTAACCTATTCTTCGTCCTTCTACAACTACGACCTTATTCCTTTCTCCTTCCGTAAAAAAAATGGGGAACACGGCAAGTCCAACGCCGTGTTCCCCATTTTTTTACACAAGTTTGGATGACCTTGACCCATATAAATGATGTGAATATTTAAAACAACATTCATTGTGATTATACATGTGATACAACAAACATTGAAACCTGCAATATGAAGGACTTAAAGCAACAAATTGTCAACGAACTTCATAAACCTGCAAGAAGAAAGTTTCCACGAAGAAATACGGTGATAAAAGAATTAATGATTTATATCAAGCGGATTTAATCGAAATGATTCCTTATAGCAAACAAAATAAAGGATATAAATACATATTGACTGTTATTAACTGTTTTTCAAAAATGGCAGATGCTTTACCACTAAAAGATAAAAGTGGCAAAAGTGTTACAAAAGCAATGGAAACAGCTATACAAAGAGACAAACATACTATTAAACATTTACAAACAGATGATGGAAAAGAATATTTTAATAAGGAATTTGCAAATTTAATGAAAAAACACAATATAAACCATTATTCAACCAATTCAGAAGTAAAAGCCTCAATAATCGAAAGATTCAACAGAACTTTAAAAAGTGCAATGTATAAAATGTTTTCCAACAGAGGATCGCACATATGGATTGATATGTTACCAAAACTTATAAACGATTACAATAACAAATTTCATAGGACTATCGGGATGAAACCAAACCAAGTAACTAGTAAAAAATGAAAACCTTGTATTAAAACGTATAAAAACGAATACTAAACCAAAAGTTGAAAAACTAAAGCCTAAAAAATTTAATGTGGGTGATAAAGTGCGAATAAGTAAATATAAAGGTGTATTCAGTAAAAGATACCTGCCAAATTGGACCAATGAGGTTTTTACTGTATTCAAAGTACAACCTACAGTACCTGAGACATATATTTTAAAAGATAATAAAGGACAATTGCTTGAAGGAGGGTTTTATGGACATGAAATGTTTAAAATCAACAGTAGGCGATGTATATTTAGTTGAAAAGGTGTTGCAACGGAAAAAAGATAAGGTCAAAGTACGATGGTTAGGATTTAATAAGACGGAAGATTCTTGGATACCTAAAAAGGATTTGATATAACGATAGAGAATCATTTTAGGTTGAACCATTACAAAGGATGGAGATAGTACCACAAAAAGAGAGTTTTACTATTAATAATATAGATGAACTCACAGTGGATAATTCAGAATTCAATAGTGGGAAGCATGGCAATTTGTTACCAAACACCGTTCGTTGTCTGGTTACCGGACCTTCCAACTGTGGAAAAACTAATGTAGTATTCAATTTGATTACAAACCCTAAAGGATTACGATTTAACAATCTATATGTATTTTCAAAATCACTACAACAACCAAGTATCAATTATTGGAAAAAATACTGACTAATGTGCCTGAAGTTAAATATTTAAAGTTTAATGCAAGCGAGAGTGTCATGCAGCCACAAGAAGCTAAACCATTCTCCGTGTTTATATTCGACGATGTATCTTGTGAAAACCAAAACACAATAAGGAATTACTTCGCTATGGGTCGACATAACAACATAGATAGCATTTATATTGGCCAAACTTACAGCAAAATACCTAAACAACTCATTAGAGACAATGCAAACATGTTAATTGTATTTAAACAGGACGAAACCAACCTAAAACATATATATTTTGATCATGTAAATGCGGATATGACATTTGAACGATTTAAAGAGTTGTGTGGAAAGGCTTGGGCTGAAAAGTATGGGTTCCTAACAATTATGAAGGAACAACCGCTAAACAATGGTCGATACAGGATAGGATTTGATAAATTTATATTAATACATTAAACGTGGTATAACACATTCATTGTTGTACAACACGTCTTGCTACAAAACATGGTTAACCTAGAAAAATTAGTAAAAGAAATAAAATCACTTAGTGATTCTATTCGGGCTAAAAACAGAGCATTGAAACTAGGTATTAGCGAGAGGGAGAAATTCCTTGAATCTACTTTTAAACCTATTACTGAACCCTTGAAACAATTAAACAAAAAATTTGCTAAACCTGTATTGGAAGGAGATGCGATTGCACCTATTACGAAGTTTGAAAGAGAAAATGTAAAATCAGAAGATTTTAGTGATGAAGACCTGGAATCCTCTACGTATAGTGGTTTTACCGGTGGAGAACCCGAAAGAGAGTTAGAATCACCGGACTATAGTGGAATAAAAGAATTATATGAAGTAAAAGCCAAAAGAGGACATGAAGTTGTATCAACTGCTAGTGAAGAGGAAAAAGAAGAAGAGACAAGGGAAGGTCCGTCAAACATAAGCTTATTGGGTGAAAACATTCATAACAAAGGACCTTTAGGAAGGAAATACATGGTAAAAATGTTACTCGGAACAATTCCTAATAAGAATTACCATAGTTATGGAGCGAGATTAACAGAAGACGGTTTAATGATAGGTAATAGCCCGTTAAACGTTGACGAACATGATAATATTGTCATTGGTGATCAAAGGTATAAGGGCACAAAAGGATTATTTGAATTATTATTTGAAAATAAGCCTTCAGTATCGGTAGTGAAAGAAAAAGACATGGAAGCATATAAAAATATTTTGGAACAGACAAATGCATATAGGAGAAAGTATTTACCTGACCAGCCTCCTTTTAGATCTAAGTCTTTAAAATATAAAGAATTTGTATCCAAGTTAATACCAACTAGAAGACAAACAATGCAGTTAACACAAAGAAAACCTGTAAAACGAAGATTTATGGCATCCACTTTGGATGTAAGTGCTCAGGAACGAAGAAAAAGAAGTAAGTCCGTTACGGGTACAGGTTTAATGAAGAAACTATATAACACAAATGTGATTTATTACAATAATATCAATAAATTGGTGGATAGAATGAAACTAATACATGAAGCTAAAGAAGCGGGTCATACTGGATTGGAAAACGAATGGGTGGCTTTAGTGGATGAACTCCGAAACCGTGGGGTAATCTCATAAAAATGCGTTACTCCCTAGAATACTATTCAGTTGCACCATGAGTGTCGACAAGTTCGGACGTTACTCCTCGGATGGGTTATATTATGCCAATAGTTTAAAAAGAAGTGCTGGTTTACCACAAACACCTGATGGAGATTATGATATGAGTAATAAAAGGTTAAAAAACATAAAATATCCTACGGATGAAAACGATGCAATAAATCTAAAATATTAAAGGAAAAGATATCGCCAACATTAAGACTACAAAATAACACATATGACGCAGAAGATCATAGAATCATCAACGTTGGTAAACCAAATCAAAACGGTGATGCAATAAACAAAGGTTATTTGTCATCTGAATTAAAAAATACGTTAAAATTCAATGGGAAAACGTATAGTGCCAACAATAAACGTATATCCAACGTAGATGACCCTAAAGATGCAAAAGACAGCGTAAATAGACGCTATTTACATTCTTTGATACCTGAAAAGACAAAAGATGGATTTTCTTTTATAAATTTGTTATTAACGATATAGGTTATCCAAAAAATGAAAATGATGCTGTAAATCTCAAATATATAAAAGATCATTGTGTCATACGTGATGTGGGAGTTATCGATTGTCTTGGCAATTGTTTGGCGAATGTAAAAGATGGTTCAGCACCATCTGATGGTGCAACAGTGGGTCAAATGAAAGAGACTTTAAAACAAGAAACAACTGGATTTGCAAAACGAGATGAAGTATTATCAAAGCAAGGGATGACTTTATTCAAGGTAATGAAAAATTTCATTTATTGACATACAAAAACGCTTATTGGGATTGCAGGCATGGAAGGTTATCAAATGTGTCATGGGGTCATGCAGATAGAGACGCGGCTGCCTTAGGACAAACAGTACATCTAGATCCAAATAATTACCATGCGTTTTTTATATGTAGTAATAAAAAATTAACAAACATGGCGCAAGGAAGAGAAGCAAATGATGCTGCAACTGTAGGACAGGCTATCACATTATCACAAATGGATAATAAAGTGTATACTTGTAATAATAAACGTATAACAGAGCTTAAAGACCCTGATCATGCAGATCATGCTGTAACTGTTAATTTCCTTGTAAAAGTAATAGGTAATTTATTATTTGATATGCACAATTATATTGCAGATAAAACATATACTTCGCTTGATGAAAACTTGAGAGGAAGATGGATAAAACAGGAAATTGTTAATAAATACTTTTATAACCCTAAAACTATAAAATTTAGAACTTCTAACATTGCTAATTGGGGTACTTTTGATATATAACTTAAATATCTTAACAAACAACTTCATTTATGTTTAACTCCTCATAGTGGAAACACATATGTTGCGAATTGCAATTATAAAAGACATTAATGACATTTCGGTATATCAGTCCAAATCGGGACATTGCGAGGAAAGGAAGTGGGATCACATCTACAGCGGTTTCTCTGTTAAGTAAAGCTTTAAAACGAATTCCAGTAGGATCCATAGTAAATAGAGCAATAGACGCATTACCATACGAATTTCATATACCGGGAGGTTATCAGTATTGCGGACCAGGAACTAAATTGAAAAAACGACTGGAAAGAGGCGATCCTGGCATAAATAAGTTAGATCAGGCTTGTAAAGAACACGATATCGCATATTCCACGTTTGCCGATTCAAAAAATAGATCAAGAGCTGACAAAAAGCTTTCGGACATAGCTTGGCAACGAGTAAAATCAAGTGACGCTAGCATAGCAGAAAAAGCAGCAGCTTTAGCAGTAACAGCAGGTATGAAGGCTAAAACAGCAGTAGGAGGTGGAAGAAGGAGGAGAAGGAGAGTAAAAAGGAGGTCAACCACAAGAAAACATGGAGGAAATATAAAAAGAAGACGACGATCTACAAGAAAAGGCAGGAAGAAGCCCACCGTGTGGTCAATGGTAAAAAACGGGGCAGGTCTTTACCTAAGACCTTATCGTGCATATTAAATGAAAGAAATCAATTGGTCATACCACATAAAGCATTAACCAATATTGAATTATTTAAATATATTTCCTGTTTAAAAATACCATTTTTCCGCGGTGTGTTTATGAAAGACAGTTTACCAAAGAAAATGTGGCAAAATGAGACTGGAATTGTAAATTTGGATAATACTGAAGGGCCTGGCACCCATTGGGTTTGTTATAAGAAACTAAATAACAATGTATATTATTTTGATAGTTTCGGTAATTTGCCACCACCAAAAGAACTTCAAAATTACTTTAAATCTGCTAAAAACATATATTATAACTATAAAAGAGAACAACCTGATAATACTTCAATATGCGGCCATTTATGTTTGGAATTTCTAGCTAAAAGTATCAGTCACTATTGAGATGTCTTCCTATACGGTATCATTAACAGGAAAATCGTCCACTTTACGAAGTATCCTTTTTCCAGCGTTACGCTTGCAAAAAGGAAGGTTTTGGGAGGCGGCACTATTGGATTTTACAACTTACAACTCTATCCCCAATGTTACGGAAGGTAAAAATAACGTATTGCATTATTATAAGGGAAAGGATGCCAGTGGAAAGTTTACAGACTTACAAGAGTGCAGGTTACCCACAGGTTCTTATGAAATTGATCATATAAATGAATTTTTGCAAACTAAAAT
This sequence comes from Neoaliturus tenellus, assembly GCA_030545055.2. Taxonomy (NCBI): domain Eukaryota; kingdom Metazoa; phylum Arthropoda; class Insecta; order Hemiptera; family Cicadellidae; genus Neoaliturus; species Neoaliturus tenellus. Next base: position 32,334,610 of record CM061533.1, read on the forward strand.
GGGAAAAGACAATATAACATTAAAAGGTAATAATAATACGATGAAAGCTGAAATTACTTCCAAATATTATATAGATTTCACTCAACCAAACTCAATTGGTGATTTATTAGGATTTTCCAACGATGAGCCTGTTTTAGAACCAGATGTAACACATTACGGTAAGAAAACAGTAACAATATTAAAAGTCAATAGTATAGACATAACTTGTAACATTATACAAGGTGCTTACAGGGATGGGGCTAACACCCACATCATACATACTTTTTACCCAAGTGTACCACCTGGATTTAAAATTGTTGAAAAGCCACAAAACCTGGTATATCTACCGTTGAACACCACTTTCATTTCAGACATCGTGTTGAGCGTATTGGATCAAGACGGTAACTTGGTAGACTTAAGAGAAGAGCCTATTACGATTAGATTACATTTAAAATCGACACTTTAATACAAAACCATGGGTTTAACATTTAAAAGCGAACAACCTACGGGAAACCGCATTAGTAGCTCTTCAGCTGTGGAGGAGTTAACACGCGAGAACATTCGTTTCTTAGAGAGAATTGGATTAAAATTAACCGAGTATGGATATACTGGATATAGCGCAGGGTCCAACATTCGACGAAACCCTATGGGAAAAAGAATATCACACCCACAACCCTTACACTTCATCGAAATTAAACAATAACGATGAAATTCGTATTCCCATACAAAATCAAGACATTTACACACTACCATGTGAAAGTTACTTGTATATTGAAGGACAAGTTACTAAAAAGGACGGTACTACTGTTGGTACAACAGTTCCATTTATAAATAATCCTATGGCTTTCCTATTTGATGAAATTAGATATGAAATATCAGGTGTAACAGTTGATTCCACTAAAAAAGTAGGTATTACGACAACTTTAAAAGGATTAACATCTATAACACCCAATGAAACCAATTTACTTAAACCTGCCGGATGGGTATTACCTACGATTGACACGATCACTCCAAATCCAAATGGATATTTTGATTTTCATATTCCATTACGTTTGCTGCTTGGTTTTGCTGAAGATTATAGGAAAATAATATTAAACGTTAAACAAGAATTAGTTTTGTTGAGATCTTCTAACGATAAAGACATTATTAAAGCTGCAGATGCTACTACAGATGCGACTTTAGAATGGAAATTAAAATTAGACAAAATTGTATGGAGAGTTCCACATGTTAAATTGGCTGACGAGCATAGAATGCTACTTTTAAGAAAATTAAAAGCCGATCGTGATATTGTTATTCCATTTAGAAGTTGGGAATTTCATGAGCATCCCAGTTTACCTACTACGGATCGACACACTTGGACTGTTAAAACATCGAATTATGTAGAACGAGCCAGGTATATTATATTTGGTTTACAAACAGGTAGAAGAGACGCCATTACTAAACATGCAGGACAATTTGATCATTGTGACTTGAAAAATATTAAAGTTTATATAAATTCACAATTCTTTCCATACGACAATTTAAATGTGTCATTCACTAAGAAGAAATACAGTATATTGTACGATATGTACGCGAGATTCCAAAGTTCATATTACGGTAAAACAAATACACCTTTATTACCACCTGACAAATATTTCGATGCCTACCCAATAGTTGTAATCGATTGTTCTAAACAAAATGAATCAGTAAAGTCTTCAAGTGTGGATATAAAAATAGAAATGGAATTCAACGATGCTATACCGGCTAATACAACTGCATACTGTTTAATTCTACATGATAAAATCGTAACATACACACCTTTAACTGGAATTGTTAAAAATGTATTGTAAGAACCGGTTTTGTTTCATTCCGCGAGTATAAAAGCAGAGCGTACAGACCGCTCCTCATCAGTTTGTTGCCTACTGTTGTATGGGTAGCATCGTATTCAATATGGCTTCTCCTAGTGGTACACCTGAAAATGTGGTAGATATTGAGAAGGAGATATCTGAGTTTTTAGATCCTCAAGGTCACCAGGAAGGAGGTGAACAAAACGTTTGCGGACAACTTCACGCCAGTAATAATGTTGAAGAAAAAGGTAAAAGAAGAAAGACTATACAAAAGAGAAAAAGGGATATTGAAGATAATATTTCTCCAAACATATTGAGTGAGGTATTTTTGCGAATATTTTACCCAATCTCTTCCAGTTTGGATAAAAGTGTTTTAATCGGTGTTATGAAATCTACAGATTATTCCCCTACTGTAATTTTAACTCATGGACCCAAAATGATTTTGTTTACGGACAGTGCTTGGGAATCGTTTATGAAACATTTGCATCTGCTAGAATGCTATTTAAGTAGTAACATGTTTGGAAGAAAGACAAGGGTAGGACTTTTGGATTCAAATGTGGAAATTGATATCATTAAACAACGTGGTGATCATCAGCTACGGTTTAGAGACACAACAAGACATGATAACAAAATTCAACTCAATCGAGAGGAGTTTTTCATTTTAACTTGTGCTACTGAACCTATAACAAGATACTTGAGACAACTGGTGTTTTCAAGTTCGATTATTAAAGATTATCTGGAAGACACTTTGGACAAACAACCGGACGCACCTATATTATACGGACCTGTGGATACTTCTATATTTAATAGAGTTCCTCATGAAGTACAGATGTGGAGACAATTGGAAAAGTACGCTCAACTACATAAGAAATCAGTAAAACAGGAAGAAGAGGAAGATGGAGGAGAAGAATCAAGTGTTAGTGATGAAAATGAAAATAAGGAAAATATAAAGATGGAAACTTAAATGACAATGGTTAGTTTTTAAAACAATAACCAACATTTTGTGGGGTTAGGCCTATTGGGGACGGTGCCCACGTTAAATATACACCAACGCGCCAACAACTGTACGGCCTGGTATAAAAGTAGTACCTACCGTGGTGTGGAAATCAGTTGACCTCCTGACTTCGTAATGAGCAGACGTGTGACCTTCAAAATGGACAAGGGAGAAGAACAACAAGTAAAGTCCAAGCCTGGTATTATTGAGTTTCAAGCGTTTCGTGGTAATGATGATAGATTCATTATAAAAGAACTTGTGTTTTTGGACATGAATACAAGTGTTCCTTATTCGTTTTTATTTAAACCACCATGTTCTTATTCGTCTTTAACTAGTAAAGCCGCTACTACCAACAGATGGATTTCAAAACACTTCCATCATATCGATTGGTATGATGGTTTTACAAGTTACACGGACTTGTATCACATTATGCATCACTTTTCAGACAAGTTTACCAATATTTACACAAAGGGGCTGGAAAAGAAAAGATGGATCGAAGGATTTACTCATGTTCCGGTTAATGATGTGGAATTGGATAAGAATTATCAATACATGCTGGAAACCATATGTATTTGTACAAAAAGCCCAGAACATGATAAAGATAGACATTGCGCTTTGAAAAATGCCTATAAACTCGCCTCTTACCTTCAAAGTGGGGAATTGGGGAGTGGTGGGGGTAACGGAGAGTATATAAGTGGGGAGCAGACAGGGACCTGGCATGAGTATTACTCGAGATTCCGAGACGACAACATCTCCGAGCAAGAAGACGATCTGTAACCTGACCATGGCATCTCACCAGTTCCTTCAGACTTTGGTCGAGCAGTTCAATGCTCACTCCAAGTCAACAATATTACCTGTAAAGAAGTGCTCGGAACTAAAAGACGAGAAGCACTACATAATCCATGCTATGAAGAAGATGGAGACTACAGTTGGGGAGGCCATCTGCTGCAGTCTCAGCGAGGCACCGTTTACTCCGGGGGATGAACCAAAGTTCCAGGTGTACCTGCCCAAGAGATTCGTCCATCTTCTACAAAACGAGGATCTTCGCTCTATTCAACCCGGGTGTCTATACCTGGTGTCCCACGGCTGCACGGGTAGCAATTCTACAGAGTTGACCATCCACATCGCTGACAAGCAGCAGTGTTAGATTTAAGTTTTAATGTTGTACATATGTTGTTGTTGTAATGTTTTATAAATAAACGAATCATAAAAGACAAAAAAAAAATAAAAAAAAAAACAAAAAATGCAACATATCAATATGTGACAGACTTCACGTATTGATATGTTGCATTTTTTTTAAACTTCGCGGGTGACCTTGACCTTTGACCTTTGCATTTCACAATTACCCCCACTACTGTAATTACCCCCACTACCGCACTAGGATTCAAACCTGCTTGGATGCGAAAAACGGTCAGTCTGTTGCCAACTAGCAAACGATGAGCACCTTGTACGAGCTTTGCATACAACGAGTTATAACTCACAAGGACTTGTTCCCAACATGTTTACAAGACAATATCCCACTAACAATAAAAGAAGATGTCAAACGCTACAGGAGGGAAAATACAGGGTATTCGGAATACTCCTGGTATAAGTTCCACGACGGGGAAAAGTTTGTAGGCCTTGTGGCGAGGCCGCCGTCAGAGACCTTCGGCGATTCGTACAGGATGGTGGTATAAAACAATTCGGATTTCTAGCGCCACTGTTTCGATTTGAAAATTACAAGGACACCTGCGCTATTTGTTCCATTCCATTGTATCGATGGAAAAAGTTTAGAACTGTTTAATTGGATTTTCTATACCCCCACCACTATTACCCCCACCACTTTTTCATGTACCTCCAAGCGCTGTGCCTCGGCTTCATTTCTACTCCAGCAGCCAACCTAGCAACATCAAGATGTCTCTGAACGTTAGTTGCGCAAGTTACGAGGAGGTGAGCATCAAGACTCAGCAGGAGCTAAACGACTTATACAAGGAGTTGCAGCTGATGGTGGCACGAGGCTACCGTATAAATGTGCAAGTTTACGCTTGCAATATACGGAACACCCGGCAGTCAAAGGAAGAGCCTGGACACTCCTCGACGGCTTCCTCACCAGCGTCCATGAAGACCGAGCCAGACAACTTGGACTACTTCAGCTGACTAGCAGTTGTATTTCTTGTCCTAACCATTGTAGAATATGTATATTTTTTCATTATATTAAAGAAGTAAAAGAGCAAAAACACCTATCTTGTTACTGACATATAAGCTCAGTAACAAGATAGGTTTTTTTAAAACACAATTTGGATGACCTTGAAACTTCCCCCTCCACTGCTTTGTTACCCCCACCACTTGACTATTGGTGTACATGGCACATCGCAATTGGAAACCTCATTCCATCTTCAACAGCCACACCGACAACATCAACAATGGCAAACCTACCAACAGATGAAAGATGTCCTCACGCATGTTGTGACTTCGTCCACGAGTTGGAGAAGAGGATGCAGGAGAGGGCGATAAGAAGAAAAGAGATCCACTCAGAAAATATCATGATAGTCAACGGCTATCTTTTATTGTTCGGCCTTATTATGGTTGTACTTTTCATACTGTACGGCATAGTCACATGTGTCGGCAAGGTTGCAGAAGAAAACGCTCGCCACCATCAATTGGAAAGTTTCAATGTTACTTTGTAAGTTTTCCTTTTTTTTTTAAAACTCCGTTTGGATGACCTTGAAAATTCCCCCACTACTCCACCACACCCCCCACCACTTCACCATGTTCCTGCATGAGCATCACATCAACCGTCATTCCTTGTCCGACAAGCAACCATGGCAGACAACAACACCATCAGCCAAGCTGACTCCACTACTGATGTCGGTACAAGTACGGGTTGGACACTGTCGATCGATAGTGTACACTATTTGGAGTCAATTTGCGAACGTATGAAGGAAATACTGCGGGACAACCCTGGGATCATAATACAAATGAATTTAAATTATGATTGGTCCCAAGTTAGAATGCAAGGGGACGACAACAACGGTCAACAATCTCCACAATATTCGCCCATGTCCCCGATCTATCCTTACGGCGAGTCTGACGTCGATGAAGATGAGGCTGATGAAGATGCAGGGGACAACGAGGCTGAAGAGGAGTAAGCTTCATTCCTTTTTTTAAAACCTAAATTGGATGACCTTGAGAATTCCCCCTCCACTATTTCCTTTTTTTTAAAACCCAAATTAAATGACCTTGAAAATACCCCCCTCCACGTACTTTTGGTTTACCCCCTCTACTTTTCAATACTGTTACCACAGTCTGTAGCTCACATCATTCCTTGCTTAGCTATCATGGCGGACAGCACTCTTTCTCGAGTTGACTCCACTACGGATGAAGAATGGCCATTTTCCTGGAATGTTCATCTGCAAGACTCGGCAGAAGTGGATATGTTGCATGAGAAATTGGTGTATGTATTAAACGAAAACCCCAACATTGAATGTAGAATGACTATGGATTTCGATGCGACAGGGGTCCACACTCAACCTTCCACTTCCAGCCAGCCTGAACCTCAGCTACAGCCAAAGAACTTTACACATCTTTACACTCCAATACGGCCGGAGGATGTGGTTATCAGCGAGGCAGACTCTACTACAAGTTATATTGAACCAACGAATTGGAAGCTTGTTGTTGACACCTTACACAAGGTCGACTTAGTATGTGACAAATTAAAGGAATTGATGATGCAAGATCCTGGTCTTCGTTTTAAAATTGATTTGTTTTTCATCTGGGGAGCACCTGCACGGGGCTCTTCGTCTGACAGCTCTCTAAGTACAACGGATGAGGAGGAGGAGGAGGACGACTAGTTATCTTTTTTAAAACTCCGTTTGGATGGCCTTGACCTTTCCCCCTCCACTGAGTTTATTTAAGGTGCACTCTCAATGACTGCAGCATCATTTCATCGCGCACCTTCACCACAGCAACATGGAGAGTCAACTCAACTACTGTTGCGAACGGAAATGTTTTTCATGGCCGAATGACATTGATGTTGCGGATGGCCTGGCGTGTAGAAAATGTGAAGCTTTTGGTCAATGCATGTGTAAGTGCAAGTCTTGGAAGAAGCCGAAACCGGAGTTGAAGACATTCCATGTGTACCAGATGAGAGGGCATAAGTACACTTGTTGCCCTGAACGTTGCATTGAATTCACATTAAAACAGCTAACTGGCTGCAAATTGTGCAACAATCATTTTGCAGGTTTTTGCAAACATTATTTAGGAGCCTGTCAGTACAGATCAACTTGGCATACAGAAGCACTCACTATCAATGAAATCACTATAGATACACAAGAGTAGTCTTTCTACTCTTTTCTTTTTTTAAAACTCCATTTGGATGACCTTGACCTTTCCCCCTCCACTCACCTTAGTTTATATAAACCCCATTCCCACTGACCACAGCATCACTTCATCGTGCTCCCTCGTCAAAGCAACATCAACTATGGAAAGTAAGCGCATCTCATGTTGCGAGCATAGGTGTTTGGAGATACAAGGCGTCACATATTGTGCAAAGAAGCGTTAGGAGGAAGAGACGGGGACAACCTATTGCTGTGAGGATAAGTGTTTCCTCTTACCAAAGTGGCAAGTGGATGGGCTGGCCTGCCGGCAATGTGAATGCTTCGGATGTTGCAGGTGTAGATGCAATAACCAACAGCTGCCACCGCCGGTACTACAAACTTTCAAAATCTACAAATCCAAATACTTTTATACTTGTTGTCCGCAGCGGTGTATTAAATTTCACTTCTCCAATCTTACCAATTGTCGGAAATGCTACGGACAACCTGATGGGTGGTGCACCTGTTTTCTGGACTCCTGCCGCTACAGATCGGATTGGTTTACAGATCCGTTAGAAATTGATGAGGTCGCCCAGGAAGCACAAGAGTAGTCTTTCTACTCTTCAACTTTTTTTAAACTCCATTTGGATGACCTTGAGATTTCCCCCTCCACTTCCCCATATACCTAGAGTACACAGAGCCTGACAGTCAGTCACTCGATGGCTGTCGTGGGGTGCGCATCGGTGTCGGCGCTCCGTTGTTAAGTGTTCAAGGTCACAGTAACATGAAATTGCGGGCGTTGTACTGGTTCAAGGTCACCTGAGGGATAACCGATTGCCCATTTAGGCAGAGTCATGTCAGAAACTCGAGTTTAACTTGGCACTTTTGCCGTTTCTTGTCGAAAATTCGCTCCAAGTGGTCAAGGTCACGGGGACTCTGACTGAAACTCGGAGTGTAGTGCGAGAAACGGCAAAAGTGCTAAAAAATTTTAAGTTTCTGCGTGACCTTGACCTTAGTGGCGTCGGTGACGTCGTTTTGATGACGTAAGGGGTGATGACGTCATCAGCACGTCATTTCTGTGACGTCATGGGTGTGACGTCATCGAAATGACGTCATTAGTGATGACGTCATCGATTGCGTCATCGATGACGTCATCGATGACGTCATCGGTGAGGTCATTGACCTCGATGACGTCATCCCTCAGGTGACCTTGAACTGGGCCAGCGGCCGCAATTTTACACTACTAGTTGAGAGGATAAAAATTGAAACATCTGTGGATTTGTTATATTTTTCAGCAGCTAACGACACTGGATGTCTGGAGAAAATGCCTTTTGTTTATACCTTACAACTTGTTGCCTTGCCCTTTCTTGTTTTAGAGTATACATTTTATAGTTTATTTTTCCATAAACTGATAAAAGATCTCTAAACATCAGAGTTTGTTTTATTTTATTTTTTTTAGAGCTTAGTTAATTTTTTAACAAAGCCGTATGCTACATATAGTTGAGTCAGATAGAATTTGATTCAAGTTCAAGTTGATTCCTGAATTTATTGACGCAATCTTTTATGTTGAAATATTTGCTTGGTATTTAAAATCTATATTTCACAACTAACACATTTCCTAACGTCACTTGGCGAGAGTGATTTATTCAAGCACCTATGATAGAAAAATACACAGTGAATCAAAAGGCTATAACGAAATTTAATTTACTTGTAAGAAGTAAAATCCCTCACACTTCCAAATATATTACCTTATAAGTCCAAGTTATCGTCATTGGCAATCTTAAAGAATGCAAACATTTTTGGAACTGCATACGCAATACTATCTCACGTCCGAGCAAACAGTACCTATGAAAAGAACTTAAAACTATTTCATCATAAATTGACATACATGGCGAGGGTGAGTTATGCAAGATTCTATGATAGAAAAATACACAGTAAATCAAAAGGCTATATCGAAATTTGATTTACTTGTAAGAAGTTAGATCCCTCACAGTTCTAAATATATTTCCAAGTTGTCATTGGCAGTCTTAAAGAATACAAACATTTTTGTAACTGCATACGCAATATTAGCGAACAGTATGAAAAGAGCTTAACAATATTTTATTATAAATTGAACGAATTTTTTTCATTACAAAAAGTTTCATTCCCCTAACCACTAGTAATTTTGACCTATGACAAGTTTCTGGGAAAACTTATAAACAACTACGATTACTTTGATAACTTGGCGAATCAAAGTAGCCTAAACTACATCACTATGTAGTCCTTTTTTGGTTCATCAATCGAAATATAGTTATAAATGTGAAATAACATAAATTTTAATACTTACAAAATGTTTCCGAGAAATAAATGTTTCTGTAAACATTAAAACCCAGTGAACACGTTTCATCGCTATTGTATCGTTGCAAATGTAAAAAATATAAAAAGTTGAATGAGGTTTATAGATAGTATCATTTTGCATTCTTAATTACATTTTTCAAGTTTAGAAATCTTACTATAATCATATCCAAGTAATTTATTTCCATAATGCCCAGATTGGCACCATATACATAATGTATTTAGAATTTAAACTTTAAACACGGCTCTCAATTACAATTCAAGTTCTAGTTTTGCTATCACAGTTAAAGTAATATCCATCACAATTTATAGCATAAAGTATATAGTTTAAATGAAATAATTCAGTTCATCAATCATGGTTAAAGTGATAGTTTTGGTATCACAGTAAAAGTAAATATCAGTCGTAATTTATTGTATAAAGTATATAAAGTATGTATATACTATTTAAATAGTGTGAGGAGTGTATCAATCATAAAGTTTATTAATCATATTTACCCTATTAATCATAGTTAAAGTGATAGTTTTGCTATCACAGTCTAAGTAATATCAATAATAATTCACAGTAGCCTATATAGTATATCAATCAGCAAGTTCATCAATCATAGTTAAAGTGACGGTGATTTTTTTTTTTATTTACTTATAATATATGGGGAAACATATTAATATAATTAGATAAAAAATAATACAGAATCTCATTAGGGGTTATGATTAAATTGCGTTTATTGTTTAACAACGTAACTATTAATTTTCCAAGCTACGCATGGTTGTGTAGCGCTCATGAGAAGATTAAGTGTCGCAAGGCCTACCATCTTGTCTTATTACCATACAAATTACCGTGTCCTTTCACACACGACCCATGTATCTTACAACATAGGTTTGGATCCAAACCGAAGGCACATTATTTTGGATAAGGTAAAAATAATTATGCAGGGAAATGCAAACACAACATTTCTTCTTGTATTTAAATTAATAAAATTATGTCATCACCAATTTTTTCAAGGTAATTAAAAAATATGAATTTATTTCTACAAAAGATAAGAGTTAACGCAAAATAAAACTAACCAGTTAAAATCATTATATGAGTTGAATGTATTCTATTCTAAATTAACTACATACTATATATTTCAAGGTTCTTATTCGACTATAAAATTCATAGACATAGTGAATAAAAAACAGGACAGCTAAACTCTTTAAAAGACTCAAATCGGTTTTGTTCAACGACTCTGAATAAATTTCTGTGAATAACCCAGTGAGACTGTAAGTCCATATCACGAAATAATAAATTATCTCTACAGATTGTCAGAATTGCAACTATAACCTCTATTTTATGCAGTTTAAATAGTTGTTCATAATCTGCAAAAATTATTGAAGACCCTAAATATCTACAAATTAAGAAATTTTGATTGAAATAATGTTGCGTGACATAGATAAACATATATATTTATATTATCTAACAACTACGTGATCATGTTCCAAATACTTTGATACATCAAAAGCTTAGAAGTCATTTACATGATTCATTTTGATTAGTTAGGTAATAGAGAGGTTAGATAGAATTCTATTAAATATATTTAAACAAGAAAACTTGAGAACTAACTGTTAGGTGTATTTCACATCGAACAATTAATTTTATTACAAACTAATTTTTAACCAAGTATATTTGAGACCACTATAAAAGTGGAAGGCTGAATTAAAATCTTTTTGTGTTACAGGAAGCAAACTAAATACATTTCAAATTCATATGAAGATTGTTTTTAAATAATTTAATGTTCAAATGTTTATTAGCAGGAACATAAATATTTTGAAAAATTTATATTGTGGTCAAATTTTTATAAAGAAAATCATAGTTGGAATTTTCATGTCCAAAAGGATTGTGAACCCCGTATGCTGAAATAGGACCATTCTCTCGGACCATATAACAGAAGCTCTACAATTTTATCTTCACAACAACATTCAGTGTGTTTTAGACTGTCTGTCTTTATATCTGTTCATTTTAGGACGTATCATTAATTTACATGTTGCATAAATCTGTAATCTTAATTATAAAATACAACATTTGAAAACTATTTCTAATTGTTTCACTTAAATTAATACTTTGTGTCTTTTTCAGACTTTAAGAAAAACAGATAAGATAATGTTAAAAGATAATGTTTTAGCAATATCCTTTACAGAGACCATCTCCTTTTAAATCATTCTTTACAATCTTGAGAGACACGCCATGAATGAATGTATTTTGTTTTTCTTTAAACCAATAGAGGTTTTAAAAATAGGTTTTTAAGAAATCCTTGAGGTAAGACAAAGTTTAACATGATGTAGAAAAGACTCAATGGAAAAAAGGTGACGGACACTCGGCACAGATTTTAGGATTAATTCGATAGTGTTCATAAGACTCCATCCTTTTTTAAACCATTTGATTATCTCGTTTGTCCATCAGTATAAGTAGAAGATGGAAGTCACCTCCGGTGCCGCGCAGGGTTCAAAACTCGACCCGGATCTCTGGAATGTAACATATGACATCCTCCTCAGATCCAAAATGCCTGAGGAAACCATCTTAGACCCAGGTAAAGTCAAACCAGTTCATGCACGTAGTCAACGCCTGGATGCCGATCACGGTCTTTCGTTTGCCCTGCGCAAGACAGAGATCGCGATCCTCCCAAAACAGAAAATTGACACCTTGTTCCCGATGCGACTGGGAAGGGAAGTGGTCCAGTCAACGCGTGCCGGCAAGTACTCGGAGTCATGGTGGACAACAAGTTGCTGGAGGGATCAGATCTTCCGTACGGTGGACAAGGCTGCTAACATGGTCTCTTATCTTAATAAGCTGTTGGCCAATATCGGGGGGGGGGGGGGTCCTCGGTCCAGCATAAGACGGTTATTGATGTCCGCAGTCCAGTCCGTGCTTCTTTACATGGCAAATGTATGGGCAGACACTGTCAGTAAAAAAATCTGTTGTAACTTATTTCTTTATTTCATGTATATGGTAAAAAACATTTTTACAAATGAAAGGTATGAATGCAGATCATTCAAGATGACGGATATAAATCCATCATATGCATGAAAAATGTCCAATAATTTAATTACTAGACATGCAGATCATTCAAGTATGCAGCTAAAAACTATAAATGTGCAAATAAACAGCTTGAATACGAGACATGCAAATCATACAAGTAGATGGATTTTGCCGGTCCTGGCACAGGTCAAGGTCAGCGTTTGTAACTGGCAGGTGTGTGTTGTTGATTTGGGGGTGAATTAGGGGGGTTTGGGGAGGGGTTGGTAAGTGTGTCAAGGTCATTTGGAGGGGTTTTAAAAAAGGTGGGGAGTCTGGGGATGAGTGGCGGGCGGGAGTGCGGCGGGAGCGGATGGGGTGTGTGTGTGGGGCTGTGGGAATTAATAATTTATTTTAGGAAAGCCAAGTAGAATTTTTATTTGAAGTGGTGTCCAAGCGATGTTTGGCGGTGACGGTCTGGTAAATGCCGATGGTGATGGCGATAAGCAGATAGAGGCATACCAACCATAGTACGCATTTGAAGAGCTTTAACAGCCGGATCATTTCTTCCTGATTTTGTGCTTCCAATTGTATTCTGTTAATTTCGAGTTTTAATTTATCGTCTTCCAATTGTGATGTGATTGAAAAGCCGTCCATCATGTTTGTGTATAGGTTAGAGAGGAGCGGTGTAGATAGTATAAAAGTAGGCGATGAAATGAGGAGAGCAAATAAGGGGAGGATATATATTTAATGTAAAGTGGTGGGGGGATTGAAAAAGAATATTTGTGTAGGACTAGCTTTCATCATCTGGTGTTGAATCGTGTGCGGATGAAGGACTGTTGTTTGGCATTTCTAATTCTTCTTCAATATTCTCGCTTTCCATCCTTTCACACTCTGGACAATTGTAGGTAATTTCAACAGTAATAGCAACTGTGTTGTTTGGCGTGTTTACAACATCGGTTAAAGTTTGAAAAATATCCCGTAAATCTTGTTGCGATGTTACTGCAAAAGTAGTAGTATTCTTTGCTAATTGAGGCTGGCTCATCGTTCGGCGGTAGGCAAACAAATGGTGAGCGACGGTAAGGCGGTCGCTTATATGGAATCGGGGAATAGTGGTGGGGGGAAGAAAAAGAGTGGGGGTAATCGAAAACGAGAAGTGAGAAAACTGTGGTTACCGCAGTTCGCCGCGAAACACCATACGGGTAGGTTGTGGGAAGTGTATAGAAATAAAATAACAATAATAGTTCTAATATAGAATAGAAATACTAACCACTTTTGTAAACTAAATAGTAAGTTTATTTATAATTTGAATTTGATTGTCTTGTTCCTCGCTGTTTAATTCAATAATTGTAATACCATAAGTTGGTTCTTCTTCTTCCCCTGCACTGTTGGAAGATGATGAGGATGATGAAAATATTCTGGTAGGATCCACATATTTTACTTTGATGTTGATCCATTTTAAAGGATACCTATCCATAAGTGTGAGTAAGTTGTGAAATAGAGTTTCCATCTCATCTCTTTCGGTAATTAAATGTTCAAAAGAAATAAATCTGTCACCCATGTTGGTGTTAGTCCAAGCAATGTAGTGTAAATGAGAAGTGTGTTAAAGGGTATATAGAATATATATTGTAAAATAAGTGGTGGGGATAATCTCAAGGTCAACCAAATGAAATTTTAAAAAAGAGCTGCAGTCAGTGACTACAGCTATACATCTGAAGCTTGAATAGGATCAGAAGACCAATCTGATCTATATTTGCACAAATTTTTAATGCATGTACAAAAGTCGTCTTTATAATATGCATCACACTTTCGGCAATTAAAAAGTCTTTCTGGGTGAAATTTGAAACACCTTTGGGGACAGCAAGTGTGGAAGTATCTTGATTTATAAATTTTGAAGGTTTGCAATTCTGGTGGTGGTAGTTGTTTTGTTTTGCATTTGCAGTAACAGGAACCGAAGAATTCACATTTTCTACAAGCTAATCCGTCTACCATCCATCTTCCTATATCGGTACATTTTTGTTCACAACAGTAGCGTGGTTTGTAGTCTTCTTTTTTCTTTTCCATGTTGACGGTTCTAAGTGGAGTTGGGAAATGAAGGTGTATAGTATAGAATAGAGAGTTTTATTAAAAGAAAAAATCGGTGGGGGTAATTTCAAGGTCAACCAAATGGAGTTTTAAAAAAGAATGGGGTACAAATATTAAATAGTTGTGTACTTAAGATATAGGTTCGTCTTTCTTTTCTTCTTTCTCCTTTTTAATATTTACTTCATGTTATTGTTTTTTTGCTCTAGCCATTGCGACGAGATCTTCAGTGGATAGTGGATGTACTTCTAGAAATTTTAGAATTAACTTTGGTTGGAAGCCTTCTTTAGTTAATACATCAAGATCGGAGCTCATCTCTTCTACCGTTTGATAGTCCTTTCCAAATATTTTACCATTAAATTCAATCATCATTCGGTACAGCATAGTAGTTGTAGTTGTTATCGCTGCGGTTGTCAAAAAGTAAATGATGATTTAGTCTGGGTTGAACAGCCTTTTTATAGCGAAGCCTCAAGTTGATGGAGTATTGTTATTGTAATTTAACATTAGTAGTATTTGTGGAATTTAACATTATTTTGAGTGGAAGGGCTGGATGTTGTTGCTGTTTGTGTGGAAAAGTACACTTCATCATCGCAGTAGTTTTGTTTTGAAAACATCTTCTTATTTGTAACATAAACATCGGCATTTAAGTGATAATCGCCTGCGAGAAGTACTCGCAATTCATTAGTGAAATTGTCGAGTTGTTCAAAAGTTGTGATGGTGGAGGTATTGTATGATGCGCATTTGATTTTTAGAGACATGTTGTCGTCTAAAATAATTGGACAACCAAGGGAGATGTGTACAGCACGGAAGTCAATTGTAGACTGAGGAAATCCCCTTGAAAATTATTCCCTTTATATAGTTTTTGTAATTAGGTCAAGGTCATCTAAAATTATTTTTTTTTTTAAAGCAATATATCACCATGTGCAAAAACACATAGTGATATATTGCTTTTTATTTTTTATTTTTTTTTTATCTTTATTTATTTTTAAAATAATTCACAAAGGTGTACAAAAGTATTGCAAATAATAAATTAGTTGTTGGCAGTAGGCATGACGTGAAGTGTAAGTTCCGTTGAATTGCTTCCGCTTGGACCGTGGGATGCCAAGTACAGAGAGCCGGGGTGGATAAGGCGTAGATCTTCGTTTTGCAGGAGGTGCACGAAGCGCTTGGGAAGAAATGTTTGAAATTTAGGTTCATCACCGGGCGTGTAGGGCGCTTCACTCAGTGTAACGTTGATGGCGTCCCCAACACTAGTTTCCATCTTCTTAATGGTGTGGATAACATAATGTTTTTCTTCTTTTAATTCTGAACATCTATTAGTCGGTAAGACGGTAGATTTTGAATGTTTGTTAAATTGATCGACAAGAGATTGTAAAAATGTTTGTGACGTCATCTTTACTTTTTCTTCTTCTTATTTATTGTTGATATTATTCTTAGTCTTGCGAATCTGTGTGGGAGGTGTTGACTGTTCGGAGGCTAGAGTAATACTCATGCTGGGTCATGGTTGCGTTGTCGCTTTTATATCCTTCCCACCCCCCACCATTCTGTTGTAGATACGCATTCAAACGATAAGCGTTCTTTAAAGCGCATTGGGACTGCCGATGTTTAAAGTTTTTGGTAGAGATACAAATGTTGGCAAAATGACACTGAAAATCTCTATCTACTTGCACATTTATCACTTCATGGTTTGTAAATGCTTGTATCCAAGCGGTTTTTTCCAATCCCTTTGTGTAGATAATTTTAAATTCCTTACAGTAATGATTCATAATGTGCGGCACCATACTGTAGTGGATAAAACCTTCATCCCATCTCAGGTTGTGAAAATGTTTCATCAACCATTTGTTTGTCACTCTTGCTTTAGTAGTTAATCTGTTGAACGGTATAGGAGGTTGGAATAAATAGTGATAAACGATGAAACAGATGTGTTCATGTCTAGAATAACTAACTCTTTAATGATAAAATGTCCGTCGTTACCGCGAAACGCTTGAAATTCAATTATACCTCGTTTCACCTCCATTATTTGGTATTGGTTTGAAAATGAAACTTGTTTATTTATGACAAAGGTCGGTATGGGACTGTTTGTAAAATTATGGAGGGCGTCTTTTTATACTGTGGGTTGGTTGCTGCAAGATGCTTCTTCATTCATTTCTTGTGCTTCTTCATCTATACCGAAGTTAGTCTGATAGTTGTGCAACTGTCTCCACATATCAACTTCGTGAAGTATTCTATTGAAAATGGAAGTATCTACGGGACCGTATAGGATTGGTACATACGGTTGTCTATCCAATGTATCGGTTAAATATTCTTTTATGATCGCGCTTGAAAATATTAGTTGTTTTAAATATCTTGTGATAGGACCTGTAGCACAGCTGAGGGTGTAGAATTCATCTTTTGTAAGGTGTATTTTTATGTCATGTTAGTTAAATCTCTAAAACGAACAATTTGTCCTCCTCGGTGTTTTACTATATCGATTTCAATATTTGATTCTAGCAAACTTAATTTTGTTCTTCTTCCATATGTATTGTTACTCAAATAACATTCTAAAAGATGTAGATGCTTCATAAACGATTCCCAGGAAATTTCAGAGAAAAACACCATTTTAGATCCATGATTCAAAATAATAGTTGGTGAATACGCCAATGATTTTATTACTCCGGCAGATATGCTTTTTGTCATACATGATGAGATGGGATAGTAGATTCTAAGAAATACCTCTGCTAAAATATTGGTGGAAATAATGTCATCGACTTTTCTTTTTTTAATTCCTTTTTCAACTTCCTCTTCTTTTTTCTTATGCTTAAACTTGAGGAACTCATCCATTTCTTGTTCAATTTGTTTTTCTATATCGGAACTGTTGTCGGCTATAAGTGGTGTAGTTTCTTCTTCGTTAGTATTTGTATTAAGTGAACTCATTTTGCAAGCGATGTTTCCCATATGATGGTCAAACAAATAATGAAATTTTCACTTCTTTTTCCCCCTTTTATAACAATCGCCCCCCACCTAAAAACCGTTTTTTATAACACATTTTTAACTATTCCAGTTAGTGGGGTGTATGTTACTATTTTGTCATGTAAAATCAGACAATATGCTGAAGTACCTTCCGGTATTTTATCTTCAAATTCCATTTCGATTTTTATATCTACACTTGACGATTTAACTGATTCATTTTGCTTTGAGCAATCGATAACGATTATTGGAGCTTTTGAATAATACTGTTCAGGTGATAACAGTGGTGTATTAGCTTTTCCATAATATGACGATTGAAATCTTGCATACATATCGTATAAGATGGAATAACGTTTTTTGCTAAACATGACATTTAAATTGTCATAAGGAAAGAATTGAGAGTTTAGAAAAACTTTGCAATTCTTTATATTGCAATGGTCAAATTGACCTGCGTGTGCGGTTATAACATCTTTTCGATTGGTTTGAAAACCGAGTATTATGTACCTTGCTCGTTCCAAATAAGTAGATGTTTTAACAGTCCATGTTTGTCGTTCTGTTTGAGGTAATATGGGGTATTCATGGAATTCCCAACTTCTAAACGGCATTACAATATCACGGCAAGATTTTAACTTCCTTAACAATACGATTCTATGTTCATCGGCTAATCTTACATGAGGTACTCTCCACACGACTTTATTTAATTGTAGCTGCCATTCTAGTTTACTTTCTTCAGTGCCACTTGCTGCTAGTATCAAGTCCTTGTTAGTTGAAGATCTGAGTAATACCAATGCTTGTTTGACATTTATTATTATTCTTTTGTAATCTTCAGCGAATCCCAAAAGCAATCGTAAAGGTACATGAAAATCAAAGTGACCGTTGGAATCTGGTGTTATAGTGTCTTTATCAGGGGCAACCCATCCGGCGGTGACTATTGAATTCTTCTCATGCGGTGTTAATGATGTTAATCCTTTTAGTGTTGTTGTTATACCAACCTTTTTTGTTGAATCAACTGTCACTCCTGATATTTCATATCTTATTTCATCAAAAAGATATGCCATTGGGTTATTTATAAAAGGAACAGACGAACCGGTTTTTCCATCCAATTTCAATACTTGTCCCTCAATATATAAATAACTTTCACAGGGTAATGTGTAAATATCTTGTTGTTGAATGGGAATCCTTATTTCATCATTATTGTTTAATTTTGATGAAGTGTAAGGGTTGTGCGTGTGATATTCCTTCTCCCATAGGGTTTCGTCGAACGTCGGTCCTTGAGATATATCCAGAATGTCCATCGTAATTTAGTTTTAACCCAATTTTTTGTAGGAAATGTATGTTGTCCGGTGTTAACTCGTCCAATGTTGAAGAGCTACTGAGCTCCCGGCTTTTCCGTTGTGGTTTAAATGTTAATCCCATGTTATACTTAAGTTACTGCTTTTATGTGTAACCGTATTGTAATTGTTTCTTTTCTAAAGTCAACACTATTACCGTCCTGATCCGATATGTTCAGTACGATGTCTGAAATAAAACTGGTGTTTAATGGTAGGTATATAAGGTTTTGTGGCTTCTCAACTATTTTAAAACCAGGAGCTACTGTTGGATAAAATGTATGTAAAATGTGTTGGTTTACCCCATCTCTATACGATCCGTGTATAATATTGCATGTTATATCAATACTATTAACCTTTAATATTGTTACTGTGGTATCACCCGTATGAGTAGTTCCGGGATCTAAGATTTTTCTTTTCTTATCTGAAAATCCGAGTAAACTACCGATTGAATTTTCTAAACTTAAATCTATATAATATTTTGAGGTAATTTCCGCTTTTAAAGTATTGTTGTTTCCTTTTATACAGATATTTTCTTCTCCTAGCTGCTTCTGTAATAGCTGGTTTATATCATCTATTTCATATGCTCCTGTAGACAAGGTGATTATTTTTAATTCTGAATAATTTCCTTTTTCATCTTTACTTTCATAATAATGTAGTAAATTGTTTTTACCTTCTGTAATGTTGGGAATTGAATTGTACGTAGTAAAATCTAATAATGCCGCTTCCCATAATCTATCTTTAGATAGACGCAATGCTGGGAAAAGAGTACTTTTTAATGTAGATGAATTTCCGCTCAGTGACACTGTGTACGATGACATCTTAAAGCTGACTGACACTTTTTGCTAAAAACTCCAAACATAAATGTCCGCATATTTCTGTATTGTTAGGTTGTTCTCTTTTATAATTGTAAAATATATTCTTAGAGTTTCTAAAATAGTGTTGAAGTTCTTTAGGTGGTGGTAGATTGCCAAAACTGTCAAAATAATAAACGCTTTGTCCGAGTTTTTTATAGCATACCCAATGAGTTCCTGGACCATAGGAGGAATCTAAATTTACTATTCCAGTTTCATTTTTCCATATGTTTTTTGGTAATGCGTCTTTCATAAAAACTCCCCTAAAAAATGGTATCTTCAAACATTTTACATAATTTGATAATTGATGATTTGTTAAGGCTTTATTTGGAATTATCAATTGATTTTTCTTATTTAGTACACACGGTACGGTCTTAGGTATAGACCTGCTCCGTTTTTTACCATTGACCAAACGGAAGTCTTCTTTGTCTTTGTTTTACGAGTTCTACGACGTCTCTTTTTAATGTTTCCACCTCTTTTAGGAGCTCTTTTCTTTGCAGGTCTTCCTCTTCGACGTTTTCCGCCGCCAAATTTTGTTTTCGCCTTCATAGCTGTAGTTACTGCCCAAGCGGCTGCTTTTTCTGCAATACTCGCGTCACTTGATTTAACTCTTTGCCAAGCTTTTTCTGCTAGCGCTCTATCTGCTATTGATCTATTTGTTGAATCAGCAAACTTGGAATACGCTATATCGTGTTCTTTGCAAGCTTGATCCAATTTATTAATTCCAGGATCCCCTCTTGCTAAACGTTTTGCCAATTTAGTTCCGGGTCCGCAATATTGATAACCTCCGGGCAGATGAAATTCGTATGGTAGAGCGTCTATTGCCCGATTTACAAGAGCACCAACAGGAATTCGTTTGAGAAGGGATAATGCAGCCGATGTTATACCACGTCCTTTCTTGCCGCTGACTTGACGACGACTGAGCTGTGCGATCTTCATTATGTTGTTTTATATATAACCAGCGTGTTTACTCAACGAGATGCTTCACATAAATGAATAACTTATGCATAATTTTTATATTTGAATAATTAATTATTCAAATTAATTATATACTGATTTATGATTCTATTTTTAATCCACGCTTCTCGTTCATCGGGTTGAATCATCACATGACTTGTTGTACTAGCTATATGATTATGGGTATCAATAAGTAAATTGCCCACTATTCTTATTAAACAATCTAAAGTTACAGCATCTTTTGGATGTTGAGGATCGTGTAACTGCATAATACGTTTATCATTACACGTGTAAGCGGTCGAATCACTTTTTGACGTTGTTATGACTTGTCCAATAGTAGCAGCATCATTTAAATCTTCTCCTGGTAAAATATTAATTATTTTCTTCATCTTTGCATCATATTTGGTCCCAAAGTGTTTATCCCAAGTTATTGTTTGTCTCAATGTAACACAATCATCATCTTCATAACCAGGATAAATATTTTTTATTCTTCTATTACGACCATCGTATGTACCTAATCTACCACCACTCGCAATTAATGTTTGTATCATCAAAGGTACATCCGAATCTTTTATACCAAATCTTCCATTCGTTATTGTTTTATGTCCCGCATCCCATTCATCATTACTTCCTTGCATTAAATCAAATTTTTCATTTCCATGTATAAATGTATTTCCTCGCTTTAGCACGGCATCTTTATGTTTTACAAAATCTGATGTTCCCCTTTTTAATTCTTTAGATAATTGTTCCATAGTAACAGCGTCTTTTGGTTGAGAACCGAATTTTACATTTGACAACACTTTTCCATGACAATCTATTTCATCAGCATCTTGTAAGATACAGTTGTCCTTGATGTATTTCAGGTTTACAGCATCACCGTCTTCCTTTGGGTATCCAATGTCATTTATAATAAACTTATAAAAAGAAAATCCTCGTTGAGTCTTTTCCGGTATTATAGAATGTAAATATTCTTTATTAACTGAATCTTTATCATTTTTTGGATTTGCCACATTGGTTATCCTATGATTTCCAGCATCATATGTTTGTCCATCTTTTAAATTGTTACCCCACTGCAATTTTAAAGTGTTTGAAAGTTCAGATGATAAATACTCTTTAGTAATTGCATCAGAACTGTCAGTTGGTTTACCAACATTAATTATTCTATGTGATTTAACATCGTAAGTATCCTTAAGTAATTTTAATGATGTTGAAGTAGCTTCTTTTACCGTCTTTAAATTTGCTCCATCAGTATCTTCTTCTGGATCTTTAACTAGTTTTAAACGTTTATTACTTATGTTATAGTCACCTTCAGGTGTTTGCGGCAATCCACTTCTTTTTCTGTCTTCTCCAACTTGCACTCCTAACGCGGAGTACCGTCCAAACTTGTCGACGCTCATGTTAAAAATGATACATTATATGCTTGCCATTCTTTTATATCTGCGGACAATTATACGACGACACCTCGACTTCTGAGTTCATCAACTAGAGCTACCCATTCATTATTTAAACCTGTATGACCGGCTTCCATAGCTTCATGTAATAGTCTCATTCTGTCAACTAATTTATTAATGTCTTTGTAATAAATTACATTGGTATTGTACAGATTTTTCATTAGTCCTTTGCCAGATGTTGAAGTATCTCCTTTACTCTTTTTACTATGTTGTTCAAGAAGTGATAAATCCATAAGTGATAAAGATTTTCTTTTTAGCGGTTGTTTTACTGCTGGTGCGGTACGTAATGTTGG
Organism: Neoaliturus tenellus; assembly: GCA_030545055.2. Classification (NCBI taxonomy): domain Eukaryota; kingdom Metazoa; phylum Arthropoda; class Insecta; order Hemiptera; family Cicadellidae; genus Neoaliturus; species Neoaliturus tenellus. The sequence goes on from CM061533.1 coordinate 32,356,932, forward strand.
TAGTTTTCGTGGGGGAAACAACTTTTTTATAACAATGTTATATTTTGTTGCGCGTGAACGATTAACTATTGCATCCTTTGAGTAATTCCTTTTATGTGCATTAGTATTTTGTAAAATTTCCTTAAAAGTATTTAAATCTTTGGTCGAATATCTCAATGGTATGTTTTTAAAAATTAATTCATATAATCCTTTTGTTCCCTTATATTTATGCTCACCAATAATGATATAATCGTCTTCAGTTATTTTAAGTTTTGAATCACCTATTTTCAATTCATTCCCATCAATTCTTGCTCCGTATACGTGTGATTTACTTAAATTAGGGTTTGATTTTATATCATGTAGCATTTTCAATATATATTTTCTTCCCAGAGGTCCGTGTTGTAATATATCGCTACTCAATTGTGTTAAATTTGGAATAGATTGTTCTGCTTCAGGTATTGGCTGTTCTTCTTCCTTTTCAACAATAGGTTCTTCTTCTTTTGTTTCTTCTTGGTCACTAGCGCTTGTATATGAATCATCATTGTCTTCCTTTTTTAATGCTTGTACTTCTTGTTTAGAAACTGGTAGTAAAACATCTCCTTCGTAACGAGGTTTACTAATGGTTTCTGATATTTGTTTTAAAGGTTCTGTAATAGGTTTAAATGTAGTCTCTAAAAATTCTTCTCTTTCGCTTATACCCATCCTTAATGCACGGTTTTTAATCCTAATAGAATCACTGAGTGATTTTATTTCTTTCAATAGTTTTTCTTGATTTACCATGTTTACACTATGAAGTCTCATTCATTACTAGACATACCGCTATTCATTTAATGGATTAATACAAATTTATCTAACCCTATTCGATACCTTCCATCTTTTATAGCTTCATCTTTCATAATAACAAGAAATCCATACTTTTCAGCCCATGCTTTGCCGCACATCTCTTTAAATTTATCAAATGTCATGTCGGCATTCACATGATCGTTATATATATGTTTCAAATTTGTTTCATCCTGCTTGAATATTATCAACAAATTTGCATTATCTCTTATAAGTTGTTTTGGAATTTTACTATAGGTTTGACCAATGTAAATACTGTCAATATTATGATGTCTCCCCATTGCGAAATAACTTCTTATTGTATCATGATTCTCACATGACACATCGTCAAATATAAATATAGAAAATGGTTTAGCTTCACTTGGTTGCATAATAGTTTCACTAGCATTAAACTTGTAGAAATTTACTTCTGGCACACTTGCTAATACCTTATCTAACAACTGGTATTTAGGTTGTTGCAAAGATTTTGAGAAAATGTATATGTTATTAAAACGTAGCCCTTTTGGATTAGTTATAAGGTTAAAAACAACATTTGTTTTTCCACAATTAGAAGGGCCAGTTATTAAACATCTTATAGAGTTTGGTAGTAATTCACCATGTTTACCATGGTTTAAATTGTTATTATCCACTGTCAATTCATCTATATTATTAATATTAAATCGTTCTTTTTGCTGTACAATATCCATCTTGTTTAAAGGTTAAACACATAATGAGTTATTAAAGTATTACACCAAGTCTTTTGTAGGAATCCAAGAATCTTCACTCCTATCAAATCCCAACCAACGGACTTTAACTTTATCCTTTTTTCTTTGTAAAACTTTTTCAACAAGATATACATCACCTACTGTCGATTTTAATAATTCATGACCATAGAATCCGCCTTGAAGTAGTTCACCTTTGTTATCCTTTAAAATGTAGGTTTCTGGTATTGTCGGCTGCACTTTGTAGATTGTAAATATTTCGTTAGTCCAATTTGGTAAATATCTTTTACTAAAAACTCCTTTATATTTACTTATACGTACTTTGTCGTTAATTTTAAACTTTTTAGGTTTTAATTTTTCAATTTTAGGAGTAGTATTTTTCTTAATACGCTCCAAAACAAGCTTAGCATTATTGCTATTTACTTCAATAGGTTTCATACCGATAGTGCGATGAAACTTGTTATTGTATTCTTTTATAAGTTTCGGTAATATATCGTACCACACGTACGATCCTCGTTTAGAAAATGTTTTATACATTGCTCCTTTTAATGTTCTATTGAATCGTTCAATTATGGAAGCTTTTACTTCCGAATTTGTAGAATAATGATTTATGTTATATTTTTTCATTAATGCTGTAAATTCTTTGTTAAAATATTCTTTTCCATCATCAGTTTGTAAATGTTTTATGACAAATTTATTTTTCTTTATAGCTGCTTCCATAGCTTTTGTTACACTTTTTCCAGTCTTATCCTTGAGTGGTATAGCGTCAGCAAGCTTACTAAAACAATCTATAATTGCCAATATATATTTAAATCCCTTATTTAATTTACTATGCGGTATCATCTCAATGAGATCGGCTTGGTAAAGATCGTTCATTCCTTTAATAATTGTATTTCTTCTTGGAAACTTTCTTCTTGCCGGCTTATGAAGTTCGTTTACAATTTTATCCTTTAATCCTTCCATCTTCAGATGTTGTTTGTACACCGCTTGAGAAAATACTAATCCTCAAAATGGTTTATCACCTTTTATATTATTAACAAATATGGGTTAAGGCCATATCATATTTGTGTAAAAAAGAGGGAACATGGCATTGAACTTGCCATGCTCCCTCTTTTTTACGGAAAGGAAAAGGAAACAGGTGTAAGGACGAAGAATAGGTTTTATTGGTCGATAGGAGTTAAAGAATAATGTCCAAAAGGTAGAGTGTGTATATTGTCTTCCTGGATATGTCTCTTATCATCCTTGTAGCTGAGTCCCCACTTAGTTTGCTTGACACTGTAGACTTGATGGTTAAAGCTTCTTATCGTATTAAAAGTTGCAGTTGTTTCCATGCTTTCAAATAAACATCTTTTAAAATGTTCAAACTGTACATTCTTCTTTAAATATGATGTTTTTATACCTTTTGCCTTCTTTACAACTTGATGTTCTTCTTTTTCACTAATGTACAATTGAAAAGAATACAGTTTGGACATTAATGCTACAATTTCTTCCATAGGCGCACCATTTGTCTCATCTTTGAATTTTCCTAAAACTTTCTTGTTTATTCCATTGTCATAATTAGGGTGATGTTGTGGATAGTCAGAAAAATCAAAGTCATTTTTATAAACAAATGTGCGTAAATCTTTGTACATATCATTGGTTATAATCCAATAGATGAATGCATTGGTATCCATGTATGCTATTCCAATATTCTCTCTACCATAAAATTTTACCATTTTATTATAATGAAAATCATACATGTGAGTTTTTGATATGTCTAGAATGGACATTCCAACATATATGGGTCGATCCATCTTAATTAAAATTTTATTCATAGAAACGGCTACAAGGTTTTCATTAATAATTATAGAAGATGCAAAGTTTGGTTTTTGCACCAATTTCTGTAATTTTGTTGGATCAACAACCAATCTCAAGTCTTTGTGATTTCTTTTGTTTTCTAATGTTTTACCGAATATTGCATTGTTCATTAATTTAAAGAAATCTTTTTGAAAATTGGATGTTGCTGCAGTTCTTCTTCTTGTATTGTTATCTATATAAGATTTTAACCAACAGGATTGTGAAAATTGCAGTACTTTATTAATTTTCGTAATTTTCAATCCCATCTCTAGCGCTTGCTGTACTGTCCAATAATGAGCTACATACCTAGTCTTATTGTTAAGTGTCATCATTAATTTTGGCCATCTACCAGTGGGAGATATTTCTGTTTTTGCTAATAGTGGTAGATCATAATGATGGTCGTGGAGATGTTCCGGGTACTCAAAATCAATGTCAAAGATGTAGCCAATATCCCCATATTTAGGGATATCAGCGATGTTATTGATTGAATTTGGATCAACCCATTTAAAATTTTCATATGGAAGAGGGTTCGACATGGCCCATCCGTACAGATTATTTGCATCAAAATAACCAATAAATGTGCTAGGTTGTGATGCATCGTAATTTGGAAGATATTTATTGTTTGCTTTTACATATCTAGTTACACTTTGGGTTAATCCTCCTCGGATACCGGATTCAATCATCAACACCATGTCTATGTCAGTTAATAGTTGAAGTTTGCATTTTGTTTCTTTTAACATAGCCTGCCATGCCAATCCGGGAGCTGTGTACGAATGAAGTGGGTCTAATCCATATGCTGTAAAACAGGTGTTTCTAAATTCTTCCATTATGTCGCAGAGTAAAGTCACATCTAATTTAACATAAAAATCTGAATATTCGCCTAAGGTTCTCATTTCTAATTCATTCCATACTCTACAAGCATGTTGATAATCCTCTTCACTGATGTCCTCTTCATGTAATGTATTCTTAAAAGCTTCTTTAGATGGAAGTGATGTTTCTTCAAATTTTTCCAAATTGTCAATGTAATCATAAGGAAAAACACCTTTACGAAGAACCAAATCTAATTTATCATTGTTTACAATTTTCTTTGTTTCTATTAAATCTTCTTTTCTAAGGTTTTCAGAAAGTTTTGATAAGCTGCACGGCATAAACCGGTACGAATCTACAAATTGCAACTTCATATTTCCAATTTTTTTACTAAAGGTTATAAACTTTTCAGTTGTTTCTGCAATAACATCAATTGCACCATCATCTCTCCCCAATTCTGGTATTATAAAATGACCATCATAACCGCTAAGGTTATGCAATATTACAGGAATTCTTCTGGGAATCTTATAGTTTATGTTGCATGCATTACATGCTGCACCTCTTTAATATCCTGTAAGATGATCGTAATCTTTAACTTTATAGTTATTTAAAGTAAATTCATTTTTACATAGAAAACAGTGGGTAGCATTTTCATGTTGAATTTCCTCTTCTTCCTCCATTGGTATCATTGGTACTATATCATTATACAAATTTTCAACATGGTCAGCTATTTCATATAGATGATTTAAAAAAGTTATGGCAACATCTTCACCACGATACACCACGGGTTTTGATGACAATCCATATGCATTCAAATGTTCTTCAACCAATGTGGATTTAACCAATAAACAAAAACTGTTAGGCTTGTGCATTTGATATTTTATACTCTTCCTTGCTTCAATGTTTTCATCTTCAATTGGAACAAGTGTTGATTCAAAATCGGCGTATATTACTATAGGAATGCGATACTGATGGAAAACTTTTTCAAACTGTAAATATGAATTATTTGATGGTGGTAGAATAATCTTAGCTTCAAAATTTTCATTACACAGTTGTTTGTGTTCCAGTAACCAATTTTGTCCTCCATTTCTATGTTCTTTAAAACAAAAACATCTTTTACAAATTATTTTTCTATGTTCACTTCCTGATAATTGTTTATTGACAAGTTTTTCAAATGATTTAATCCATACATAGAGTGATACTTCATCCTTTGTAATTAATAACAAATCCGTATGGTCTGCAAGTTCGTTTTTTACCACTTTCAAAGGATACACCTTGTTAGAACTGTCCAAACCAAATACGTTTACAGATGTTCCAGGGTTTTTTTTCAAATTTAGAAATATCCTTCAAGGCTACCGGATAAGACACACCTTGAAAGTTATATCTATAGTTCTATAGTTCTATAGATCTATAGTTCTCATATTCTTCACTAGGTCTTTGTGCATTGCGTAATATAAATTTTGATGTCATTGCATATCGGAAACATTCTGTATCATGATTTTGAACATTTATACATGATTTTGTATCTTCAATCCTTTTTGGAAGAGCTATATAACTGCTCCCCATTACCCCATATCCATGCTTGTGAATTCTAATATCCATACTTACTACACTAACTAAACTCCAACCTGATCCTCGTCCTTCATGTTCTTGGATTTTATTGATGATCTCATCAAAACATTCTTCTACTATTGAATTAATATCTGAACTACTCATGATGGTTCTGTTTTTAGTTATAAATCCTCTTGGTGACAATTCTTCTTCAACGTTTATAAACATAGCATCCAATAACAAGCCAAATTTAATAAAATTCAATCGTTTTAATTCTTCTTTTAAAAGTTTAACTACAATGGTTTTTGCTTCGGCAAGAAATTTGTCTAATTCTAAATTTTCATTTTGGATTTTGTGGTGTGTTACTACTCTTCCGGGCAATGCATGAATACTTAAATTAGGTAGTGCATTAGATGGTCCCGCTGTTTCTTCTTCTTCTGCAGATGCATTTTCATTTTGTGTTAAATTTTCATTTATATTATGATATAACTCCTTATGAATGTCTAGCAATATTTCATCTTCATAAGTTTCTAAACATATATCACAACGATGCATTTTAGCGATGTTTATTCTATGAAATTCGGCATATAAATGAAATGCATCTTTTTCATACCTCCTTTTTATGCTGTATTACCCCACCACTTTTTACCCCCACCACTATTTTTAATCTTCTTCTTCATCTTCTTCTTCTTCATATGGAAATAATTGTCTCGCACAAAAAATTAATCTTCCACGTATTGATTCCAAATCTGGATCGTGACTGGATGTTGGAGTTTCATTATGAATATTTTTAAATTCCAATAACGGTGTGTATTCATTATCTGTTAACTCTATTTCTACATCTTCACTCACTTCATCTATTGATTCTTCTTCCATACTGTTAACACTATCTGTTTCTGAACTGTCATTATCCACATCTTCTATGCCAAACTCCTCTTGTAGAATTTTACACAATATTTCTACAATAGGTTTACTTGGATAGTCGGTGTTATCTACAGGAGCCATGGCGATTAAATGAAAGAGCTCCTTTCTTGTAGCTGCTTTTATATAAATTATTTTAATAGGTCAAGGTCAATAACGCTTAAAGCGAGAATGGGGAATAGAGCACTAAGTGGTATGTTAGTCCATTACCACAAAGTGATCTATTCCCCACTCTCTAATGCAAGTCCAATTAATAACCAATTTATATTCAATATTTTTAGTAATTTTGCAGTTTCCTTTGTTTAACTTTTCTTTATTGATTGTCTTTAATCACACAGTTAATAGGTTCTTCTTTTTCTTGGTGAAACAATTGTTTACGTTCATATTCCAATTGACGTATTCTTTCATTTTTTATAGTCAACTCTATAAGTAGTTGGTTGATGTAGTCAGCAGCCATGTCGATTGTTCTGGTTCTTACTTCTCCCAATTTCACTCCTGGTATTAGCCTCTGTAGTTTATAATATTTTAGTTTTATTCTTGTTTCTCTTGCCTTTGCCATTTCTTTCATCTTCATTTTTCGAGAGTCCTCATATTGTTTTTTATTCTTTTCACTTAATGAAAGATCCAAAATGATGTTTTCACTATTCATGTTGTCTTTTCTTATTATGTTAGTAAACGCCAGTTTAGGATAAGAATGACTCCAACCGCGCGTTGGACTTCTTTTATCTAGTTTCCCCCACTCAATTACCTTCCCCCACCATGTTTATATAGGTCAAGGTCAAACATAATTAATGCGAGAACGGGGAATAGAGCACTAAGTGACATGTTATTCCATTGTCACAGAGTGATCTATTCCCCGCTCTCTATTCTACAACTAATTTTTTTTACTTTTATATTTTATTATTTTTTTTGTATTTTTTTTTTACCCATCATCTTTTACACAGCAGGAGGTTGGTACTTCACAGGAGAGTCTCCATTAATATCATTAAATGCATTCCATGCATAAGTAGCAGGAAGATCGTTTGGCTCCATCTGCAGAACAGGGAGTTCATTTGCCGGATTCCATACATTTAGAGTTTGTAACGCCTTTAGTTTATTTTCCAATACTTCAATTTTACCCAACAGTTCTATTATGTACTTGTTTGCAGTCCTCAATGTATGTGCTCTTGTACAGATTACATCCAATGAAGGTACTAAAAGCTGCATTTGATACAATTCAGTTTTTTCTTTTATATGACGTTCCTTAGCTAAAGTGCTCAATTCTGGATGTGTTATAGGTTTACCTTTTCTTGACAAATTTACAGTCTTCTTCGACAAATTTAATGGTTTTCTTTCACTTGTTGAAGGAGTTGAATAGTCCCAAGATTCAGCCATTTTTCTATGACGTTCTTCTTTTAAATGGTAGTAAGCGAATAACTCCTGCTGCGTATAAATCTTGTTTTATACACCTTGTTCCCCCACCATTTTTATTCTCCCTCTACCAAGTTCTTTAAACATAAAACCAAACTTCTAATTCCGCGTTAACATTGTTGTCTTTTAAAAATTTAACAAAGTCCGAGCTAGAAGTTGACATATCTCTATTTCTTAAATAGTTTCTTACTATTTCTTCATCCCCTTCCTCTAAAATGTAACAAAATACCTTCATTAAAGTTCCATTATCTTGTTTTGAATGAATAAAATTTGAAACCGTTGTCCACTCCTCTTCAACTATTTTAAAGCTTGTCACTTCTAGTTCAAAATTCATTTTTTACCAAATTACAAGTTACTTTTTCAAACAATATTACAAGACTAAAGAAATCAATGTACATCGAGCAACATATATATAACCAATACCCCCACTTCTATTTTCCCCCACCATTCAATAAATTTCCCCACCATAGTGTAACATTAAACAGTTTTTTTAATATGATCTACACCTGATAAATCTAAATAACAGTTGTGCACAGATTGTACATTTTTCGTTCATGATTTCAAACCTTATTAGTGGTGCCTTAACACGATGGTCTACATATCCTCCTTCAAGATCAAATTCATCCCAATCATCTATAGCTGCTCGTGCACAATCTTGACAAAGAGTCGTCCCATCCACAAATTTATAAGCAACAATAATGCCAAACCCGTAATTTTGTCTTCGGTATTCATGAATAGCTTCTCTAATGCTGTTTGGAATAACACATTCTTCTGATATTATTATATGGTTAAATAAAAAACCATCACATATAATTTTCCTCAAGCAAAGTTCAAATAGAGTATCCACCATGTTTTATAAAAGAGATTAATATTTCAACTGAAGTGTTTACACATGTTACATCCGTCTTAAATACTTTATCCCCACCATATTTGATATATATCAAGGTCAAATTATATTAATGCGAGAACGGGGAATAGAGCACTAAGTGACATGTTAATCCATTGCCACAAAGTGATCTATTCCCCGCTCTCTATTCTATATCTAATTTTTAGTATTTTTTTTATTTTATTATTTTTTTATTATTTTTGTTTTTTATAAGTTTATACAGATGTTTAAACTTCTTTCTTCAGATTCCCAATATTTCATTTCCTTCTTCTGCACCCTCTTTAACTACAACTTCATTATTTCCATTTTTCAAAAGCAATAGTTCATTTTTCAATTTCTTCATTTCATCTTCTAATTTTGTAATTTTAGACTCTCTATCTTCCAATAATAATTTCAAATACTTAATATAACTACCAGCCGCATGTACAGTCTTTACTCTGTTTTCTCCAAGATGCATGCCTGGGATTTGGATTTGTAGCCTATAATACTCCATATTGACATTAGACTGAATTTGTCTTGCTCGTTCGCTTTTCTTCCTTCTAGCTTCGGCTTCTTCATGTGAGGCAACCAAGTCAGACAAAATTGGACGATACATTGTTGGTGAATGATTTTACAAGAGTGAGAAACTATCCGGTTCAACAACACATTTATCTACTTTCCCCCACTACTATCCTGAGTAGGCCAAAAATGTTGAATACATATTTCAATAGTTACACTGGCACCATTTTCAACTAAAAATTTATAAAGAAAATATGGATACTCACTGGGTTTAATATTCATATTGTCCATCATAAAGTTAAATGCTAATCTTTCCGAATATTCATTGTGATATTTTTCGGTGACACCAATTAACATTCCTTGTTTTTGAAATTTAAAACCAATGTCTGGAATTTTTTTACAATCCTCCATGTCTAAAAGTGGGAAATAATATGTAAAAGAATTTACCGGTGGAACCCAGGGTTCTTCCTTACAAAAAGCTTTAAACATTGCTTCTCGGTCCTCCATTATGAAATGATTTTTAAACTGTTTTCTTTCCTGCTTAAATAACTGAACCCCCTACCATTTTATCCAGATTCTTCTTCTTCAGATTCGGTTAACTCTTCCGGTTGATGCATCATTGATATATTCCCAGTTTCATTAGTTGTTTCTTGGTTTAAATTTATAAATTCTTCTACTATTTCTTCTATTAACTCTCCAAATGTAACATTCATCTCTTGTTCTAGTTCTTCTTGTTCTTCTATCTGACGATGTGTAATAATTTCAGTAATGTATATAAAGGTAGTAGCTCTTGGAGACATAGTTTAATAAAGTGTATGGCTTTACTAACAACACAGCATATAATGAATAAAAAACCTGATCAACTCTTGCTTTTATAGCAAATATAGAGAAGGGGAAATGAGGGGGGGGGATCATTAAGAAAAACACCGACATATCATTAGTCCAATTCAGAGTCTGAAGATTGTATAGGGGATATCAATGTATCAGTTGACGAATCTAAAATGAATGTTTCAATTGCTTCTTTAACAATTTCTTCATCACTATCATTTATTAGCTCTTCAAATATTTCTTGTTCAAAGGATGAAATTTCTTCTTCCAATATAGAATCATCCATACTATTATTCAATTCTTCTTCCGAACCTTCATTCGTCTCTTCCATCCAAGTTATATTTTCAGTTGTATTAAACTGATTTTTTACTTCAAAATAATTTTAAAAAGGTGTATCCTTAAAAACCATTATTAACCTTTTCTCTTCACACCAAAGTAATATCTTATGACAAAGTGATACTGAGTATGAAGTTGCTGCCTTATATATATTCTATTTTCCCCCACTATATTTCATATAGTTAAACATTTGTAACATAGTATGATTACTCTTCTTTATCAAGCTTGTAATACATTGCAGCTACTTGCAACTCAAACTCCATTTCTTCTACAAAATTACGTAATTGCACCATCCAAGGAAATAAATTATTTAAATTTTCAATTCTGACTGTGCATGAACACAATAATTTATAATCACCTCTACGATATATAAGCACTTTAACCCCTACACCCATATCTTTCAAAATTGTTTCTTCAATCTTTCTATGTAATCCATATAATAGTGGCCAAAGTTCTGTATGTTTAGCAAAGAATGAATCCAATCTTTTAGACATGTTCACTATATAGCAACTGGTTAAATTCTAAGCAAACATGTAAGCTGCGGGCTTTTATAATGCAAACTAACAAAAGATGTATGGGGGGGGGGATCAAGTTCAAGGTCAACAAACTTTAACTTATATAGTAACCAATTACCATTAACTCTCACATATCAGTTAAACAACTCATATGCTTAATTGGTGTATTAGGTGGCTCTCAAAAGAGCCTTTTTGGGTTTAAAAAAAAACCCTGCTTATCTTAAACAGATATTAAACCAGTTATTATACTCCTCATTTCCCCTGAAATCCTCAAACAACTCTGCCCATTGCCAGATGTATTCGGCATTGTCTGCAGTCACATACAAAATTGGGCTACCGAGAAACAACACTGGTGATATGATTACTATTGTTCTGCCCAACTGCAGCCAGTCCAATGCTTCCCACATGTATGGGTCAAGACTTTCTTCCAGGTCCAAAGTTACACAACGCAAATATTCAAATATTAATCGTTCATCTTCCTCAACTTCTTCCATTTCCTCTAGCTCAGATTCATCTTCCTCAACTTCTTCTATTTTCTCTAGCTCAGATTCATCTTCCTCCACTTCTGCCATTTCCTCTAGCTCAGATCGCCTGTTGTAAAAGTTTGAACCGTCCAGCGGAGCCATATTCACTGTACACCAGGTAAGCGGCCAATGTTCCATACCCAGTTGCATAGCGGCTACTTATATAAGACAAGAGAAAGTTGGCGGGGGGGGGGTTAATTTTTATTGGGGGGGGGTCAAGTTCAAGTTTAAGGTCATGTAAAAGTAGGTCACAGAACTTAGAGTGACCAAAAAATAATGGGAGAGAAACTCAGCGCACTATTATATAGCGCTGGTTTCTCTCCCATTATTTTTCTACCAAAATTTTGAAAAAAAGCTAACTGATTTTAACATTTACTACGTCCCCACTTAGTCCAACCATCCTCACCTCTTATTAAATAGTCTCTCGCATCAAGTCTATTGATCGCTTTTTGTTTTCTCAGAGGTACAGACAGCTGTATTACCCATTTGAAGCCGTTACACCCAATTACAATTTTGTTGTGCTTGTCTGTTTTACTTACAAAAAAGTACCTCAAACCTTCCTTCAGTCTATTTAATTTAGTAGGAGGGTAGGACTTACTGGAGATTACAGTCGGTTGTTGCTCAGAAAGATGGTTTATGAGATGTACACGGCAATACTTTTCATTTAACACACATTTCCTACCACAAACCGATCCTTTTTTAGCACCCTTACGGAGCTTCTCAGAGCATTTTCGAAAATTTTTAAATGCCCTGCGACGCTCTTCATTTAATAATTTAAAGCGCTCTGAAGGAGCAATTTTGAAAACTGACTTTTTAACTTTAGAACTAGGAATGATAGGATTAATGGACTTTGGTTCAGGAATTGGTGTTATTAGTGGTGGTAATGAGGTGAAATCATGAATAGATTCTAGAATTGAAGGAGTATCAGGACGAACAGGAAGCTCCATCTGCGGTGATGTTGTAGGTGTAGGTTGGGGTTGTAGTGGTGGAGTTGCCGTAGGGTGTGTTGGTGATGGAGGTGGAGAAAAAATACTTCCAAGAACCGCCATGGCTTGGAGAAGAATATTTCCCTGAGCAGATGTAGATGGTGGTGTATTCATCTGCCGCAGCATCGACTCCGGGACGTTCTTCAACTTCAGTCTCTTCACCGGTTTCTTGTTAGCAGCTGGTATATTTATAGTAGGAGCAGGCACAGAAGTGACAGCAGGAGCTGCAGGCGTAGTGATAGTAGGAGCAGGCACAGAAGTAGCAGCAGGAGCAGCAGGCATAGTGATAGTAGTAGCAGAAGTTGTTGATGAAGACATGGTTCTGAAGTGGCAGCGTTAGCGGCTGGAATCAGAATAAACAGACATGTTAGCTAGCCCCGCTTATATATAGTGATGCTAAGTGAAAGTGACCTCGGGGGGGGGGGCTAATTGCAATTTGGGGGGGGGGGCTAATTACCTTAATTTAGGTCAAGGTCACCAAAAAATAATAATGATCCAAAGTGATGGAGGCGGCCACGGCCGTCTCCACCACTCTGTATTCCTCAAACACTCCCAATCCCAACCCTCTAGTTACGTCTTGCAAGGGATCCCAATTTTTTGCCCGCACGCACGTGGCGATCCAGTTTGGTGAGCTGTGATACGGGCGGTTCAGTCTCGGGCCCGAAGGCACTGGGCTTGACCATCCAATTATAATAGGGAGTCTGGAACAATTAATACAAGACGCAACTCTAACCTCCCACCCTTAATCTAAACCCACCCAAATATAATTCTTTCCTAACAAAAAATTAAACATTTAAAAAAATAAAAATATGCGCTGCCTATGGCACAACACGCATGTCCCACCCATATTTAATGAAGTTCAACAGAACTTCTATAATTTAAATTTAAATTTAATCTACCCTCCTAACAGCTAGCTGTGAAAGGTTATTAGTACACACACACACATACACACACACACACACACACACACACACACACACAAATACAGAATAATTACATCAACACTCAACATTAAATGCATAAACACATTTTTTAAACATTAGCAATAATATAACACACCTTAATGCTAACATCGCAATGCGCAAATTAAAACTTAAAAATAACACAACTTAAAACTAAAAAATAAATAACATTTTACACACACACACACACACAACAAATATTAATATTAGAACCCTAACAGCAAGAATAACTCAAATATATATTGGCCACCTATATATTTAAGTTACCCTTTGAGTTCGTCCCGAAGCTTCGCGTCCGGAGTTTCGGTACGAACTGATTCTAAAATTCTCGACAGAATACTCGTAAACTTCGAAGATGGTGGGGGGAAATTGTAGGGGTTTGAGGGGCTTACAACGTTCAAAGTACAACTTCAGTAGGAAATTCCCAAGCAACACTATTTCATACACGTAGCAGCGATTATTACAAGTAGGTCGTCAATAATTTAAGTGTTGTGTTGCGGCTTTCAATAATGTTGGCCAACATCTAATTATATTCTCTACCTAATCCAACCACAATTTTCTTTATAGCATTACACCATAGTTGTTCACTGCTATTATTTTAATAACAGTAGGAAGTTATGTGTTCCCTTTCGCCGCTCAACTATAGTTATTATCTATTGCCAACAGCAGACCTAAATTACCGTTACTCTATCAGTTTAATTTATCTTAAGTATAGGTTGTATTATCTTAACCACAATAGATACCGTTTGGTAACACCAAATTAGTATTACACAAGCTAAACTACTAGTACTATTTCAACATAAAGTAAAAGTGAGGGGGGGGGTTAATTACCTATTGGGGGGGGGGTTCAGTTCATAATAATTACCACCTGCCGTTATAAATACCCTTACACAAGCAGCTGCGCCTCTTTCTACTCGCGGAACCCACAGCTGACACAACACCTCGGTAAGTCGCTACCTTCTAATAATATTATATATACTTTTTTAACTTACTCCAATTAGGTCTACTTCTTTTTAACACCACATTTATAACGTAGTTTTTAACTATTTCTTTTTTATTTACTATAAACACATATTACTCTCCCATTACCATTTTTTTTATTACTGCATAAATTAACCTCGCATCAACATTATTTTTGTTGTTACTTAATATTTATATTCATATCTATTTTTTTTATCAAACTCTTAATTATATTTACACCTTTTAAACATTTATAGTTTTACATTACTATTAGTCTTATCCATGGTCTTAACTTACCATTTTTCACATTAATAACACATATAATTATTGCTAAACTATATAATATTTGTACAAATACTAGCTCTTACCTCATCAACTTATTAACAGAGTATTGTTTGCACTTGTGCAGCTCATACCCAATTTATACAGAGTAACAAATTCCTTTTTTTCAACTAGAATATTATCTTAATATTTTTAACAAAATAGTTTTTAAAGTGTTTGCCTCTCCTATTAATACAAACTATCGCAACGCTACCGAACAAATAACCGGGGTGACCGCAATCCCACCCTTTTATCCCATCGGCTTAGGGGGAGGGTAGAGGAGGGGTTGTTCGTGACTCACAAATTGCTTAAATACGGGGTCGGTACCGCCCGCGTCTCATTTATTCGCCGGGTTCCGTAGAGTAAACTTCGGTCTTTACTTTTCTAACAATTTTCTAACTTACATTTTTCTTACTCTAAAACATGTGTTCGCGGTTAATATGCTAATCACTCTCTATATATATTTAAACACATTTACAAACACTAACCATTTATCAGTCGGTTTTTACACAGTGTACATTTACTCACCACTATTATAATGGCTTCCCACAATTTGCAGCTGAAACTTTTACGCACCAAACATATTTTACAAAAACAGTCTAACTACACAGTTTCAAGACCTCGTAATACATTCGCTAAACTTAAGAAACAGTTCAGCTTTCACCCCTTGTATTTTACAAGATCCAACCTTCGCGACAGTTATTCTACTAACACTATTTTACAAACAGTCTTAACTGATATGCTGAAATATCAACATTACAATCTTGTCACACCTATTGATGATGTTATCCGGTTATTCTTATTCACTATATTACCGGGTTTATATAACCGTTCTTCATCACACACATCTCTCATTCTACTCTATCAACTTACAATATAACCATCTAGCAGCTCTCATTTCTTCAAGTTATGGACACGCGGCAGGGTGCACCCATACAATCTCCAATAGTGACATCCACTACTAACGATAACAATAGTGGTGTTCCCACACAAAATTTGCCTACATACACTACCACCACCGACTCCCGACCCGTGCAGAGCAATGAGATCAACAGTACGGCTGCAAACGATGTAGAAGCGATCCTACGATCACTGGTGGGCTTTGATGAATAAATAAATTTATTTCCCGGAGCCTCCCATCCGCTCCCGCCGCACTCCCGCCCGCCACTCATCCCCAGACTCCCCACCTTTTTTAAAACCCCCTCCAAATGACCTTGACACACTTACCAACCCCTCCCCAAACCCCCCTAATTCACCCCCAAATCAACAACACACACCTGCCAGTTACAAACGCTGACCTTGACCTGTGCCAGGACCGGCAAAATCCATCTACTCATACAAGTGTAATCATTTGGAAACAATTATTACGTACATAACAACAGTGTAAATAAATTACTTAAACACTAGGCCTACATACCAACGTTTACACTATTTTCTTATTTTCTCTCTTATCCGATTTTCTTATTTTATGTGTTACAAAATTTTAACACTTAAGTAGACTGCCTTCACTTACTGTAAATTCCACATCTCCAAATAAAAACAGGTATTCTCATAAAAATAATTAATTTTTTATCAATATAAATATCATGGAGTATTTTCCCCGTTATTTCTCATTTAATTTTAAGTTTTTGCGCATGTTGCTGTTTTACCTAGTATAAAGAACAAACATCCTCCATTGAAACTGGCTTGATCCTATCATTGTACGTGCAATTTGTAAAACTCCCAAAAATTATCTTTGTTAATATTTAGAATTCCAACATTTCTTTGTCTGCTACACTATCAATGATTATTTAATTTTCATTCAACACGATTATTTATTCTCATTTTAAAATCTATACTTATTTAATACGCTAAGGGTTTTTTTTTTTTTTTTTTTTTTTTTGTCTTGAGAATTCTTCCTACAAATTTCAACTGATTTTCAAGTTTTTGGTGTCGTTGGATAGGGCTTGATCTGTAGTTGTTTCCGCCATAAACTGATGAGAATCGGACTGAAAATAAAGGCGCTATCCACCATTGAAATCTCAAAATTTACCCATTAAAATAACATTGAATAAAGCATTTTAAACGTCTGTTAATAATCAGCTGTAAATACGTTTAGTTTTGGTGATTAAAGAGATTCACAATATTGGATTGGTCGGACGTCATTGATTTGGAGATAAAAGTAACATTTGTATTGTAATAAAATAAATTGCTTGATTTCGAGCAACACCTGTACTAGTTAATATAAAAAACACGTGTTTTTATGTAAACTAAAACAGCAACAGATTGAATTTGGTTTAATAATGTATCTCTCAATGATGTTACTTGTATTGGTGCTTATCACAACACTTGTTGAGTGTTTACAAGTATAAGTACAAGTTAAAAAAAGGCATTTAATTATTTCTTATATAATAAATATTTAATGAACTACTCAATATTCAAAAAGTTCTTTTGCAATAAAATTCTATATTTTGCTTAAGGTTATCTATAAATTAAAGCAATAATTAATAATTTAGCACACCAACTAATCAAATCGATTGGTTTTGCCATCGACTGATAAACAATAAAGAATGTATAAATTGCTTCTTTCCGCATCCAATGAAATATATTTTGTACACTGTGGATAAAAAATTTGTTTCCAAGCAGCTTGTGTACAACGCAACGGTTCAATGTTGTGATGAAATATAGAGTTATAAATCTTCTTGCCTCCATTTCCGAGAATAAATACACTTTCCCTTCAAATACGTCTCCATACAATTTCAATTACCGATTTTTGTGTTCAGAACCTCCTGTTTTTCTGACAACTAACAAAATAAAAAATATTATGATCTTGGGACAGTAAAAACGGTTACGATTTATCAGTGGTGAGTTAAGAGTTTAGACACCGCTGTATTAAAAACTGGTTATTAAAGAAATGTAGGTCATTTATTACATATTTTGGTTTTAGTTACACTTACATAACAAATTATTATAAAAATTTATTTTGTTAAATTGTACAAGTAAAATTTATTAGTCATCGTCCAATGAGAGACATTTACTTTTGTTATATTCTTGTTTACCAATAATGGCCATAATATTGAGTACAACTTAACTTAGTTAATAATGTGGTGTACGAAACAAAAACTGGGTATGTTATGTAACGATATATTTTTTAATATGTTTTTTAATTGAATACCAATTAATAACTATCGTTTGAAAAAATGTACCGAGCAACTCATATGATAAAAAAAATTAAAACTTGTTTTTCATCCAACAATGACGTTATGAAATTAGTTATTTTCAAAATATTTTAATACACTAAAATTTAATGAAGTATAGTTTGTGTTAGAAAACGTCACATTTTACCACGTTCAAAACCAGCTACAGTGGTTAGAACAATGATGTCACAACCCCTCCATTGTTCCTGACATTGGCCCTGACCTTTGTGGTGCATTCTCTTAACAGTTAAAACTAGAATTGCTCCAGTAGAATATAATATCAAAAGCTGAGTTGAAACAATTTATGAAATAATGATTAATTTTTAATATAATATTACAACATAATTACTATACTCTGATATATAAATTACTAACATAATATCAAATAAGTATTTGAAAAGACTTAAATTAGCTTTAAGCAGTTGCGATGGTCTATATATACATAAATAATGCATAACTTAGAGTCTTAAAACTAATTAAATAGCGTAACGAGTCTGTGCAGTGTATATTTTTATGAAAATTACATTGTACATACAAGAAACATATATATCGTATTGCTCTTTTAGCCACCACCAAGATTTAAGAAATAGAAAACAAATTCTGAGGTGCAGAGCACCTGATTCAGTATATTTAAAAAACTTAACACTAAAATTAAAATATTGATCTCTCTTTGTAAAGCTAAATCCAGGGCGCTAAGCCATTGCAGTCCAGCTTCACTTGGAGTATGCAGACCGGTCAATCCTTAGGGGAAAGCACTCAGTAGGCACTCTGCCTTTAGGTAACTACGAGCACATTTAGCAGAGATTATACTGCTCTATGTGCTCTATAGTTTGACACTCCGCTCCACAGTCACATGACTGGTCTTTTGAGTTGGTACTGTCATGGCGGATGGTGTTGTTGATCCAAATTGTGGCTCGTGTTTTAAATTAGTTAAAAGTAATAGTTTAGCTGTTTATTGTGATGGTTTCTGTTTTAAATGGTACCATATTGCCTGTGCAGATGTGTGTAAAGATGACTATGACCTATTAAATAAATTAGGAACCAAATCGAAGTGGTTCTGTCCTGCATGTGAAATTAACCTCAAACGGTTACAAACCAGAGTTGGTAATGTAGAGGAGTTTATCAACCTAAACTCAATTGTAAAGGATTTGATTTCCCTAGTAAAAGGTGTCGTCAATGACAACTTAGAACTTAACAAGAAACTTGACGGGGTTATTCAAAATCCTAATAGTTTTGGGAAACCTGGTGTCAGCTCTAGGCCTAGGCCTAAACAAGGCTCCAGTTTGCAGAAGGGAGACGATTCCCGGCCTGTTGACGAACTACAGCATGAACACGAACAACCTGTTATCAATTCTGACATTCCCAGTAGTGGTGCAAATAAAAGCAATGTGAAGGTTGTCTTAAACCGTAGTGATAAACAATCTAGCGTTAGCTTTGATCCTATTAGCCGCCAGAATAATCAAAGTGACAGACGGAGCTTTGCAAAGGCTGTTACAGCATTCTCGAAGAAGCAACTGATTAGTAGCAGGCCTTTAATCGGTACTAAAAGCGATTCTGAATCATCGGAAAGTGGTAGTCCTACTCTTACGACTGTTGAAAGAAAACAGTGGCTTTTCATTTCAAGAGTGCAACCTGAGGTTACCTCTGACACTATTATAAAATTTGTAAAAACTGGTGGTGTTGATGTTGTTGAGTGTGACAAACTACCGACAAGGTATCCTTCCTATGCTTCTTTCAAGGTAGGTATTTTATCAAATGACTTTGATGTTGTGTGGAAAGCTGATTTTTGGCCTAAAGGGACTCTAGTTAGGAAATACCTTCCTAAAAGAAATAGAACTTTTTTAGAAAATCAGACTCCGCAGGTACAAAAAACCTCATAGGACCTATGAACTGTAGGCCTATGCCAGTTGCATGCGCTGAACCTTTATTGTCCAATAATAGGCCTACTCCTAGAAATTCAATGACTATGTCTGGCATTGGCCTTCTTGCTTTTTGTTTACTTTTTCTCAATGTACAGTGTCTCTCTAATACCAGAATTCTTGAACTTGATGTAGCTCTCAGTGCTAATGAATATAGAGATCTGTGTTTATCTGAACATTGGCTTAATCATGACCAGATCAGTTTAGTTAACTTAAATGGTTATAGCCTAGTGACAGCCTTTTGCCGTACAGAGGTAAGACACGGTGGAGTTGCACTTTTTACCTCCCCAAACCATTTGGACTCTTTAAGTGTAATTGACGTAAGTAATTACTGTAGTGAGTTGCATAATGAATATGTTTGTATCCCCCTGCATGCCTTAAGGATAATTTTGGTTGGGGTGTACCGGTCTCCTAATGGCGACCCTATCTTGTTTTTGGAGAGCTTGGAAAAATTACTGCTTTTCTTGAGTGATAAAAGGAAAAAAGAACAATTTGGTACTTGGTGGTGACATGAATATAAACATTTTGCTAAAGAATAGGTTATCTGAGGACTTTATAAATCTGCTAAAATCTCTTAATCTGTATTGTACTGTCATGCAACCCACCCGTGGAGACTCTTGTATTGATAACATGGCAACTGATCTTCCTCATAATTATTTTGAATCTGAGGTTGTTCAGTATGCCATTGGTGACCATGATGGTATCAAGTTTAATATATATGTGCCTAACTCTAGTAAAAAGTCTAATAGTACGTC
This sequence comes from Neoaliturus tenellus, assembly GCA_030545055.2. Taxonomy (NCBI): domain Eukaryota; kingdom Metazoa; phylum Arthropoda; class Insecta; order Hemiptera; family Cicadellidae; genus Neoaliturus; species Neoaliturus tenellus. The sequence continues at coordinate 32,377,643 of CM061533.1, forward strand.
TACATTAAATTTTTATAGACCTATAACCACATCTAAAACTTTGAACTTTATCGCTGCACTTGAGGCGATTGATTGGTTCCCTTTGCTGGCTGAAGGGAGTGCTGATGAACGCTTCAAACAATTTCTTAATGTTTTTCTTTTGTCATTTGAGGAGTGTTTTCCAAAAAAACCTGCTAGGCCCTCTCATTGCAGGCCTAACAAGTCATCTCCAAGCGGGGAAACCGATGCAGTTGTGACCTTACGAAAGTGGATGCTTCTTTCCTATGACTTTTACAGGCAATCCAAATCCCCTGAATCTAAAAAGCGATATTTAGAGTTAAGAAAGGAATATCAGCTTTGTTTGAAGGAGTCAAAACAGAAACAAAATGCAGAATTTATCGAGCGAGCCCAAAACCTTGTGTTGCTGCATGGACCGTTATTCGTCGTGAAGGTGCCCCTGCTAAGTCAAGTACCTCCACCAATCTCTCAGCTGAGGTTCTTAATAATTTCTTTGTGCATTCAGTCCAGCAGACACAGGATGCCATTGGTATTCCACCAACTTCAGCCATGGACCTGTTGCTGGGTCAGCCAGCTTCCTCGTGCACTTTTTCCATAAATCCAATCCCTCAGCAAAAGGTTCTTTCTATTGTAAAAAGGCTTAAAAGTTCTAAATGTAGGGACATTTTTGATGTTTCAGTTGACCTGGTTAAGAATGTCATTGATTGTATTGTTTTACCACTTACTTGGTGTATAAATTCTTGTATACAGGAAGGAATTTTTCCTTCAGTCCTTAAGACTGCTAGGGTTGTCCCCATCCATAAGAAGGGGGATATCAATTTACCTGAGAATTTTAGACCAATCTCAATACTACCAGTTTTTTCTAAGATTTTTGAATGTGTAATCAAGGATCAACTTTTCCCTTACCTTGAAAACAATGGCTTGCTCGCTTCCGCCCAGTACGGTTTCAGGCCTGGGCGTTGCTCTGTTGATGCAGTTGAGATACTTACGGGGCATGTGTATGATGCTTTTGAGGGACATGGCTTTGCTGGGGCCACACTCTGTGACCTCAGCAAGGCGTTCGACACAGTTGACCACAAAATTGTTGCATCGAAACTTAGTTTCTATGGGGTAAGAGATAAAAGTCTGGATTTGTTGGAATCTTACTTGGCCGGACGCGGGCAGCTGGTCAGTATAAATGGTCAGAATTCTGCTGTAAGACAATTGACTCATGGCGTCCCACAGGGGTCTGTTCTTGGACCCCTCTTGTTCAATGAATTGATCAATGACCTGCCCCACCATCTGGGGGATGGTGTGGTTTGCTATGCGGATGATACCACCCTCTTCGATGTGGGGAGTCAAATGGATGAACTTGGGGTAAAGTTGTCCCTGGCTCTGGATGATGCCTCTGCATGGTTCCGGACTAATAGCCTCTTCTTAAATGAAACTAAAACCCAGTCAATAGTTTTTAGTCTTAGACAGGTTAATCAAGAAGTTAACAATGTAAAACTATTAGGAATCTTTCTAGACCCTAAGCTTGATTGGAATCGTCATATTAGTTTTGTTTGCAGCAAACTCTCACGGGTAATTTTTCTGTTGAGGAGTTTAAAAGAACGTGTACCTAAGGACTGGCTCAGAACAGCCTACATGGCTTTTTTCAGAGTATTTTACTGTATGGTTTAAGGCTCTGGGGTGGGTCTCCAGGAGTCGAGAGAGTCCTGCTCCTTCAGAAGAAGGCAGTCCGCATCATATCCGGTGCTAACTATTTAGATCATTGTAGACCAATCTTTGTGTCAGAGTCAATCATGACAGTTGTCAACTTGTACATTTTTCAATCCCTCTTAAGAACCAAGAAGGAGCTGGGCACTCTCGAGCTCAGGGGTGACATCCACTCCCACAATACGAGAGGGAGAAATGATGTTAACATGCCATTTGTAAGACTTAGTAAGGTTAAGCAGAGTAACAATGTTTTTCGTTTTCAACTTTTTAACCATCTTCCTTGTACAGTTCGGAACCTGCCAGATACAAAATTCAAAAAAGGGGTGGAAAAAATGCTATTGGCTAATCCTCTTTACAAGGTCCATGAGTTTTTTGTACTATCCAAGTCAAAAGTAAGTAATTTTTTTATTTAGTTTTATCTGAGTGCTGTTTGCTTTCTCTGCATGGAGTGTTGCAGGTTGTTAGATTTTAGAAACTATTCAACATGTTGATATTTTTTTCTGCATGGTTGTTGCAGGTCTTAGTTTAAGTTTTTCTTGTATTGAATTGATGACGCTTTCCTTGTGCCTGTACATACTTGCTTTTTGGAAATAAACATTCTCATTCTCTCATTCATTCTTGTGGTGTCATTCCACATTTGTACTTCCAACAATTACATCTTCCCACTCCAGTGCGGAAACGATTGAGTATAGTCCAATATAGCGGAAGATTCATTACACCTACTGCTACGGTCGGGACAGCGTTCAAGAAGTTGTTTCGGCCTTGTAAAGCGTCCAGGAGCAAGTCAAGTTTGTATGGATGGTGAAATTTGTGTTTATAAACAATGACGCTGTCCGCAGAGGTGGTTTGGGGAATCGATCAGCCTTCATTCTAACACCCTGATAATTTAATATACAAAATTAAGTTCCATTGTTTTGCGTAGATCACTGTTACAATTTAGTATAAAATATTTTAAGACTTGATCATTTTAACTTTCATGGTTACCCATTTCAGTCATCAGATCGTATCCAAAGCATGTAGACTCTTAAGAACTTAAAATTATCCCTAGTGTGTACAAATAAAAGCAATTTCTTATGCCCAAAGTAAATTATGGTAAATGAACAAAAACTTTGGCTTTACAATACCATGAAAATAACAATAAATAAACAAAACAATACATGAAAGTAACAATAAAATAACATGAAAATAATTTGTAAGGTAATAAATATACAATATTAATTATTTAATAAATTTTATTAGATACGACTATGAGAGTTAAAAAAGCTTAGGGTATCCGTTATGAAAGATATTTTTAATTGTATTCGCGTATTTTGATTAGTAAAAATTATCGCTTAGTAATATACATTAATGTATAATTGAAACAGTGAGTTCGCAGTAACTGTGGAACCTATCTTAATTAATTATGTGTAAAATTTGAATAGGATAATTTATACATTTGCAAAAATCCCTTTCAATGTATGATGATCCTCTGTATGTTACGAGCAATGTCACTAAAGTTTTACGGCGGTTCTTAAGGAAGAGTCACATTCGGTTGAAATTTTCCCGTTTTTCAATATTCAGCTGAGAGAAGTTTGTAACTATATTCAAAAACTCACCATTGACATTCCGTGTTTTACCATAGTGGGACAGTGTCATTTAACTTATGCTTCACATTATTATTACAATCTAAAATAAAACCAATCAAAATGCATTGTAGACAAAATGGGGAAAAAATATTGTAACGGGCCATATACAGTAATGATATATTCCATAAATCTATCAAGTACAATTAAATAAAATAAAATAGTGTTAAAAACTAGTATATTTATTATTTATTTATTTTACAAGAGGCAATTGCTTAGAAAACGATTGTGATTCATATAACAACTCATTAGTTTTATGATAGTCACAAAACTATTTTTACAGTAGAAAAATATATTTATAATATTTACTAATGTTATAATGTAATCAAAATACAAGGCCCGAGTAGAAATTCTGTATCCCACTTGTGTCACTTATATTGGGTAAAAGGAAGCGGTTATTAGGATTAATGACGTCATAGAGGTGGCGTCTGACGTCATCCTTCGTTGTTTCTCTGAGAGATGGCAATTTCCTAATAACTGACTATATGTATCACTTATGGTGAGGGTGTTCTCAACATTTAACTTAATAATTTTAATTTTAACTTAATTTTAGTTTCCCAATTTTCCCAATTTTCATTGCACGTTCTGACAAAAAGAGGTGTATAAAACACATAAAACACAAAAACATAAAACACAATATGTAGTTAATGAGGTTTATAAATTTCTCAATCTTTCGAGTAGTTCGGGTATTTACGGGGCATTATTAATGTGAAAGAACTTAATGAGTAGGGTTCTTATGAAGAAGTGAGAAAGTCGTTCACTAAACACTGATACCACTGTAATTTTCATTCAAGGATCATGTTGATTGATTGATTGGAATCAGATTGGTTTATTGTTTTTTATTTTGTGTAAACAAACAAATATGTTTATTTTGACATTTAGAAGGTAAAAATAGCGCTTCCCTTGGCAATAAGGAAAAGTAATCCCACCATCAATGCTTTATTTTCCTCCGTTTTTCGACAAAACTTTTAACATGGGATGTCACTATTCGGTTTTGTATACATTGGCAACACATGGGGTTTTAGGTAAGAAGGTAAAATTTAAAAACAAAAAAAATTGAAATAAGTAGACCTAATATATACACTGGTGCGGTGCCTATACGTTACTGACAGGTGTTGCGTTGTTTTACTATTGGTTTGAGTATTAAAACTTTAACTAATTTTGAATTTAGATTTAATGTTGTACAAGACTGTACATATCTTTCATGAGTAGAACAAGATGCAGGGGTGGGATACATTGGATTTGGCATATAGCTATCGTCACATCCAATCAAGGATTCAATATTACATTTCATAAGAATCTATAATATTTTTGACAAGTCTGAGTTGTCTTAAATCATCTATGAGTTTATACTCATAGAACTATAAAGTGAATCACCATACGAATATAAACGTTTAATCAAACTGCAACAAAATCATCAATAGAAATAACTCCTAACCTAAATAAGAAAAGGATGTAACAAGATTTTAACAAAAAATGTACCTGGTAGCTATTAAGCATAAAAGTTTAAATCTAGATACGTTAGAATAAACCAACTGAAGGTTATATATTAAATTTGTGAAATCATTGATATAATTCGTTTAATAAACTGTACACACACGCCGTGCGAGGAACGGGTACACAGCTAGTAATTATTAAAATTAAAATAACCCTATAGAGTTAATGGTATTTGCTACTTAAAAACCCAGAGTTCTAAAGATATAAGTCAAACAGATTTTTAAGATGTTTATGATTGTAAAAAGCAATTATTCAAAAAGCAAATTAGTAAAAAGCAATTACGCTAACGGCTACTCAGTGGTAGAGCTCTGGCCTCACAAGCCAACGGTCCCCGGTTTGATCCCGGGCGACGACATTACACGCACAAACATGAGCGGTCACTTTATTAATTTTAAATTAACTTTCTTCAAATATCCAATAAATTAAAATTTTATTTGGTAAGGCCTTTCATATTCAAAGAATACATCATCAGACCATTATCAACCGATACAAAAATAGTAATTTAAAATGATTAATTTAAATAGTAATTTAAATGAGCGGTCACCTCTAGCTTGCCTATGTGACTTACCGTGACCGTACCTCGCTGTCTTTAGATCACCACATGGGCCTATTGGCCCATGGTGACGGGCAGTGGAGGTTTCAAATAAAAAAATTAAGAATAAAAAAATCAGCGCAAACTAATATATTCACCATTATCTTGCCCACCTTAGATACCATTTTCAGAATGCAAGACACCATCTTAGTATTTTTTAAGGACCTTCTCACTACGTGGATTTAAAAACTAAACAACATTTAGCAGGTTACACTAAAATAAATTGACGAGGTAACTAAATTAAAACAAAAAAAATGCAACTTCGATAAGAAATAATATTTGATAAATGAATATTTCGACTACAATGTTTCTCGCTAAGCTTTAGAAGGATAGTAAAAAATTATTATTTTAAGACACTAAATTCAGTTTTTGTTTTGGCAATGACCAAATTATGGCAATTTTACCAGCTGATCTGGATATATGTGAAACGTAGTTTAATTAATATTAAGCCACGTTTATATTCATATAAAAATGTTTAAGTTTAGTAAAAGAAAATAAAATAATTATTGTTTTAAAATATTAATTATGATTTTATCATGATCATGCACTATACCAAAGGTAGACCATAAGACGGTGTGAGAAGAAAAATTGGGTTACTGAGTATATTTTTATATTATAACTGAGTATAACATATTAGTCAATCAATCTTCATCAATTCAAAAAGATCGTTGCTTTTGTAGTAAATTGTCTTAGAGTGTGAGATATGAGTTTTCTAGGCTTTCGATAAATTATAACAACTAACCATAGTTTACGTCTGTTACTGTTTACTTTTTACATTAACTTACATTTCACAGAATTTTTCATGACAGTGTAAGCCAGTTGCATTGTAAACAGCAGTAAAGCAGTAGTTAACCCACAGAACAACGCGACACGGCAGAAATCATGCATTTGAAATGGGAATATAACGCTAGCGATTTTTCTTCCTTTAATTTTTTAAATAAAGATACCCAAAGTCGAAAATTTCACTTTTTGAGTTTTTTGCATATAAAAAAATTATCAGTAAAAAGGTAATTTCTGCAATAGGTACATAACAACAACAAAAAAAAGGAAGAGAGGCTTCAATCAATAATACATTTTCTAGGTTATTTGATGTTTTCGTATAGTTGTTTTTATGTGTAGGTTTAGTAATATATACGATTACGAAAATATAATGATAAATAAATTTTAAATGCAATCGACATTCGATAATAAACAACAAATAACTTTTAAACAAACTTATAGTTTGTGAAATGTCTGAGAATGATATCTTTGAAATCAAAAGGCCTTACAAATATAAAAATTATTAAACATATTGTCGTTATTAATTTAAAATTGTAAATAAATTATTAACTACGCAATCAGTAGATGAAAAATAATCATGAATACATGAAAATCTCTCTTCCATTCAAGTATTTTTTTTTTCAAACAAATTTGACATTATGTAACTTTAGAGTCTAATGATGGGAGGAATGCTAAAGATACATCTTTAATACGTGTTGATAAAATACGCTTTAATACGCTGATAAAATAATGCAGGCCTACTTCGACAACCTATTTAGCAGTAGTAAAACTATTTCTGATGCAAAATGCTTGTTTATTGGACCCAATACCACTCAGATTCTCATCCATGGGACCAATCCTGATGTAAATATCTCTTTGTCGGGCATGTCATTTAACACAGCTGAATTTGCTTTTTTTTGTATAAATAACTGCAGTAACCCGGACCTGGAAGACTCAGGCTCCCATTGGAGCTTGCTTGTCGTTGATATTGAGTCATCTAAAGCATATCACTTCGACTCCCTTTCAAATATTAATCAAAGATTTGCGCAAACCTTAGCCATTAAGTTAGACATAAATGTAGATTCATTCAAGGAGGTTCCTTGTTTGCAACAGACAAATGGGTTTGAGTGTGGTTTACACGTCCTTGTAAACGCACACATGTTGTTGTGCAACTACTGTAGCAAACCGAAGGAGCTGCGACTCAAAACTGATATCGGTCTATGGTTTGAGCGTTTTAGTAAAGGGGAAAGTAACTTTGAATGTTCAATGATACAAAATGTTAATTTAACAGACAAGTGTATTTATAAAGTTAAGAAACCCGTCAGCAATAAGAAACCCGCAAACAGTTCATCAAATGTGAAAAATAATTTCAGTTGTAAATGGCAGGTTTCAAAGAGTAAGAGGAAAAGAGTTCAGTCTTTGGCTAAGCAGCCTTTTGAACAGATTGTACAATGTACAAATAGGTTTAGTGTGCTTTCTATCCCCGATACTTGTAATTATGAAAGTGATTGCAAAGATTTGAATGGAAATGAGTCTACAGAGGACGTGCAGTCCCAAGCAGTAAAACATTTCAGTAAGCCTGCTTCACAGGCAAACATTTCCTCACTTAAAGGTAAATCTAAAACAACTACTTTCGCTCCTGTAGAGTCAACCTTTAAAATAGACGATAAACAAAACCATCATGTTCAAAATGGTCAAAACACTAAGAAATTTCCTATAGTTAGAATATTTTCTGACAGTCATGGTCGAGGTATCAGTGAACTATTAGAAGTAAGGATTAGTCATAAGTTTTCTGTCTCAGCAAGTGTGAAGCCAAATGCTAAACTTAAACAGGTACTGGAAGGTGGCTGGAATGAAATAAAAAATATGTCAGATAGGGATCGCCTTGTCATTTTTGCTGGAACAAATGACATTGTAAGTTCCGGACACTGTGGTGGCTTAATCGACGAGCTGGACGGGGTGCTGAGAGCAACAACACACACAAAGGTCACGGTGGTGGGCCTGCCTTTGAGGTATGACCAGCCATCCCTGATCGAAACTATAAACGAACTAAACCGCAAACTTAATGATCTCGTAGCGAAATATCCTGGTGCCTCGCTGGTCTCCTTGGCCCCGCTGGATCGCAACTGCTACACCAAGCATGGGCTCCACCTGGGTCCGGGGGGCAAGCGGAGGCTTGCGTGCTTGCTGCGGGATGCTTTGTGTCCGTTCTCTCTGAGCCATGCCGATGTGTGCCGGGGGAAGGGATTGGCCCTGCCGGTTGATGGTTCAGACACCTCTGGTGAAAAACCTACTGCGGGTGCTGGGAGGCTTGTTGAAAGTGGGTCTAAAACGGGTCGTACTTTCTTTAACAGGTCTTTTTTAGAGACCGCTCGCAGGCAGTACGGGGTGCCGTGGACGGATCCCGGGCGGGCGTGGGCGGCGTACACCAGAGCTGTCTAAAGATCCTCCATCAAAATATCAGGGGTCTCACTTCAAAACTCGACCTACTCCAATTATTTCTAAGTGAGGAAAATCCAGATATTGTCTGTTTGACCGAGCACAATTTGAAATTAAATGAATTTGAAATGATAAGACTAGTAGGATATTGCAATGTATCATCATATTGCCGGTCAGGTTTGGATAGAGGAGGTGCCTGCATATTAATCAAAGACGACATTGAATTTCAAGCTGTAAATACAGAGCTGTTTTGCAAGGAAGGTGAGTGTGAGCTGGCGGGAGCTAAAGTGACCTGTGGACAGGAACACGTTCTAGTCATAGCAGGCTACAGACCCCCTACAAACAATTATAGTATATTTTTTAAGAATATTTCTGAATACCTAAACAGATTTTGTGGAGATAAGTTAAGTAATATTGTAATTGGCGATTTTAACATAGACCTTGCGAAAAAATCTTTTATTGCCTCTCAATACATTACAATAATGAATTCTTATGGCCTAAGCAACAGAGTAAGATCATTCACCAGAGAATTCAAAGGCTCAAAAACACTCATCGATCACGTTTTTACTGACTTTGATGAGATTAATTTCAACTGCAATGTAGTCGTGTCAGCCCTATCAGACCACCATGCTCAGACTGCTACGATAACTTATTCGGAGTTCAACAACCAGCCGAAAGTCAAATCCAGGCTTGGTAGAAAATTTTCGCAGTCGGGAAAAGACTACTTTAAAATATTGTTATCCAAAGAAAACTGGGACTCTGTTTATGTTGCCAAAGATATCAATGAAAAATATAATACTTTTGAAACTACTATAAAACACTTTTTTGACATTGCCTTTCCTAAACAAAAAATCAAACAAAAACAGTTATCGAAATGCAAAAAGATAGTACTAAGTGACGAATTAGTTGAGATGAGAAAGGAAGTACGTGACTTGTATATAAAAACCAAAGACCTGGGTTCAACTCATTACTTGAGGCAACACTATCTGCACACAAAATCAAAATTCAGATTTTGCATTCGGCAACTAAAATCCGGACAAATATTGGAAAAAATCAATAAATCGGCAAACAAAACCAAGGCTATCTGGGCAACAATAAGAGAAAATGTAAATTGTAAAGAAAACAAAACCAAAGAAATAAAGCTCAATGATGATGACGGGCGAATAGTAAGTGACCCGACCACAGTAGCTAACATGTTCAACAACTTTTTTGTAAACGTGGGAGCCTCGACTGGAATAGTCGCAAATTCATTAAGTTGTCGCAACATAACAAGAGACTCACTTTTCCTTCAAAAGACCGATGAAAAAGAAGTTGAAAGTGCAATCATAGAATTGAAAAACAAAAAATCGGCAGGTGCAGATGAAATATCAGCCTCAATAGTTAAGGATGTTGCAAAAATAATATCCAAGCCCCTCAGCCACATAATAAATACTTCATTTATAACTGCAAAATTTCCAAATTCACTGAAGTCATCAGTAGTAAAGCCCATTTATAAAAAAGGAAACGAGAGAATCTGTGACAGTTTTAGACCAATAACACTAATTTCCACAATGTCAAAAAAAATTGAAAAAATTACACTCAGGAGACTAACAGCATTTTTAGATAAAAATCAAATTCTATTTCATAGCCAGTTTGGGTTTATCAGAGGGAAGTCTACTACCTCTGCTATGTTCACCCTGATATCCAACGTGGTGAAGGACCTAGACTCAGGTGACAAATCAATAGGCCTATTTTTTGACTTGAGTAAGGCATTTGATACAGTCAACCACATGCTGCTCATAGAAAAACTTAGCTTGATAGGAGTGAGAGGGCTGGCACTTGATTGGTTTGCTTCCTATCTGCAGGGAAGAGAGCAGGTTGTCCAAATAGAGGGGGTGGATGACTCTGGTTGCGCTCGTCCATTTGTTTCCGCTCAAGGAATCATTTCTTGCGGAGTTCCTCAGGGGTCCGTTCTTGGTCCCGTGCTGTTTTTAATTTATATTAACGAACTGCCAGCATGCGTGGAAACCGGTAGGGTCTGCCTTTTCGCTGATGACACTTCGGTAACCCTGTCCGGCTCAAGTGTAGAAGATTTGGAAATAAAAACCTTTGTTGAGGCATGCAATCTGAAGCAGTGGTTTGACTCAAACCTGTTGATACTCAACTCAAACAAAACTCAATTTTTGAACTTTTCCATCAGTAAAGACCATCACACAAGCCTCCTTTTCGATGATGTTCTTCTTGAATCATCAAACGAGGTTAAATTTCTAGGCCTAACACTAGATAACCAGCTTCGTTTTCACTCCCACATTGATGCGGTGTGCCGTCGTCTGAGCACAGGCATTTTCATCTTGAGACGACTTTCTAAAATTTCTGGCCTAGATGTTCTTTTGACTGTTTACTATGGCATTCTCTACCCCCATTTGGTATATGCTGTGCCGATATGGGGTTGTGAAAGTCAAAGAACTCTCTTCCTTTTCCGTTTGCAAAAGAAAGCGATTAGGGCCATTCACAAGATTGATCGCAGGACTTCATGCAGAGAGTTTTTTCGTTCTTCAGAAATACTAACCTTTCCATCTATCTATATATTAGAGACCCTCGCCTTTTTAAAAAATAACTTCTCTTCTTTCAATACTGGATCTTCAGTTTGCTCCTACGCCTTGCGTAGTAGTTCTAACTTAAAATTTCCCAGGCATTCTACAACTTTCTTCACTAAACATCTTCTGTATAACGGTGTCCGCCTTTTTAATTCTCTTCCACACAATCTTCAGGTTGAGTCAAACCCCGCTACCTTCAAAAAACGATTGAAAGCAATGCTCCTTTCAGGCTGCTACTACAGTGTCCGGGAATTTATTGCTGACGGGAGATAATGTAATGAACCAAATACATGATGTAATAGTTATTAGGATTGTTTTATTCAAGAGAGTATTGTTATTGTTTTATTGCATTGAAAGTGTATTTTTATTTTGACATAGCCAATGCATCTTTGTAATGTCACTTCTGGCCAAATAAATGACTTATGACTTATGACTTATGACTAATACAGGGTATGAAGTGTCAAAATCTATCTTAATTTTAATTTTTACACAGGTGCCAGGTTTCTACCCCTTACAACGATCCGTCTGCTATATTGAATAAATCAAAATCTCATGGAGACAGACATACGGAAAACTAGAAAATAATCATGAGAGGGTACTTGTTATGTAGTATTTTATATGCTTGTTTTTACCAACTAATAACCTGGTCCACTTCGGTCCAATGGTTGTGGGACAAAAATAATTAGGTTTTTCAAACAGCATACTAAGTCCCCAAAAACAAGTTTAAATCAACGATAAAGTCAGTTTTACGTGATTTATGGCATTTGTGGAAGGTATAAAATACAAAAGTCGCCAATAAGCTCTTATTTATTCATAAGTCATATTAAACCACGGTTACTTATAGTTAAACTTAAACGGTTAGTTATACTTAAAATTACGGGGTTTTATCACATTTAAAATGTACTATGAATAAATAGCATTGCATTAAATCAAAAAATTACTACAAATTCTACTAAATGTTATATTTGTTTCATTTGGATATAAGGCCTACCGCATTTATTATTTCAAACTTATTTAAAATTACAACATTTGACCTTTGAGCTATTTTGAAGATATTTTCCAAAATTATTTAAATGATAAATAATAAATCATCAATATAATTCGGTTGTAAATGAATTGGCCAGCATTAACATTGGTATACAATTTAAACTGAAATACAATAGTTCCTTAAAAACTTGTTTGATGTTTTCTCATATCTGTGTAAAAAAGTTAACCAAATCAAAACTCGACGGTAGTTTGTTTAAACTGAATTGTGCTTGTCATTTATTTACGTTCTATATCGGGAGCGATGAAAAACATTGAAATACACTCAAGCACCTGTCCGTGTCGGTTTCGGTGCGGCTTACAACGATCTGACGTGAGTGATTCGCCAGGCGAGGGCTATACCTTGATGTCCAACAAGTAGGTATTTATCTGCTCACTATGTCTGCCATCTTGGATATCAGTAACACATTACATTCCTACATTTTCCTCACCTTTACTGTTATTATCATCATAATTATTGATATAGTTATTTCAAATCCAATTCGTATAAGTAAATAAAAAATCTCATTTGCATTACTATTAACTTTATAAATAAGTTTTTTATGACAAGAAAAACTATCTAAATAGGTATTAACCATCATAAAAACTGAATGCTTGGCTGTAAATATACATTTTTGGCAATGCCAGTCATACAACAAATTTTGTTTTTCAGATCTTAGACCTTAGTTGCTAAGAAACTAAAACCACTGATCAGTGATTGTGGATTGAAGGGATTTCCAACTATAAGACAAGGCTTCACCTTAAATCCTCTAAGGGTCCTTTCCCAACAACCAAACCATAAGATTAACTGTAGAAGAAATGTTTAATTTGTTACATTGTAGGGCTGTTTGTGCTCTGCTTTCAATAAAACAAGAATTTTGTAGTAAAAAAAATATTCGTAACTTTTTTTGTTTTAACTTGAAAACTTTTTGGATTTTTTATTTATTTTTTTATCACGGGATTCCGCAAGAAGGGCAAACATATTTACGTTATGTAATTTATAGTATAATAAGATAAAGTTTTGAAATCGCGTTAACTAAAAAAAAATTTCCACGTACATAAAAGTTGCATGGATACAATGTAAATATCAACCGTAATATATATTTCGTCATGAATTTTAACGTTGTCTATTAATAATTCACATGTCATAATCATAACTATATGAACTGTATCCTAAAACAATAAAACAATGCGTACAATATTCTACAATCTTCAAACAATTATTTTAGTCTTAATTAATTAATCGACCAGCACATCACACATCCCTCACGAACGAGGTTAACCGGAATGCTATAATGGCACGCAAACTACACGAAACGAAAAAAGCAGCATTTTGTGCTCCTTTAAGTCACTCTATTCTAAATTCAGACCGTAATAGTTTTACTCTAACTAAAGTAGCCGTTTATGGATGTGTTTGAATCAATTTATTCTTGAGCTTAGTCTTGATTAATTTATATTAAATTTAAATAAATAAATATAATTAAGATTTTGTGAAGTATATTATCGATTCACACCGGTATAAATAGTGTTATTTCAATCATAAATCGGGTTTTGTCCAACAATAAATGCCTAAGTAAAATATTTTACTTGAAACAAGTATAGATTTTTTAGAGTGTATGAAAACGAGTACATATATTTAACAAAACTATTATTTGCATCATTAGAAGAAATATTAAATGTGATTAAATGAATAAAACCTTTTCTTTCTATCATTGTATAATTACAACACAATTCATATATTCCACACAAAATATATAGGGTGCAAATGTATTAATTTATTAATTTTATAAATGTTAACTGCAGAAGCTGTTTCTAAGTCTGAGATACTGAAATTATTGAAATAAAATAATATTAGTGGAACTGGAGAAAATTAAAAGGCAATAAGCAATCTAAGTGGATTAGGTAGGTTGAAGTAATTGGCACAGTTACCCTTTAATAACCAGATTTCACCACTTAAACCCGAGAATACCTTTCTAAGCGTAATAAATAACTGTAATTCCTGGTAGAAAATATCCTTTTAAAACGAATTTTAAAGTTCAATATTTCTTTTATTGGTCCAAGTAAAAAAAGTATGATTGCTACATACAACCTAAATTGTCAAGTATCTACAATTTAACTACACAAGACATTTTGGTATTTATTAATATATACTTATTAATTATTATAATTATTTTACATTTTATACATTTATTCTATCTATGTTGAATGGATAAATTCCTTGACTAAAAATTATAAAAAAATCAAACCAAACGGAAAATATTTAGTAAATTTTCTTTTAATTTTCAACCATTCAATCTGCATTGGGTGAACAATGTTTGAATAATGTTTCATGGTATAATATATTGCATAATGCATTCAATTTAATTATCACATGCGAAAGCCTTCAGTAAAGTCACACTCTATTGGCTCGACGTTACAATTTAATTAATTAAGGGTAAGTATTTAGGCCTCAAACCAAAGGTCAAATGTGTGTCCCGAGATGGGCAAAGTTGACTCCAGCACTTCACTGTAACGGTAACAGTCTTAAGGTAAGGATCCTCAACTCAATGGTGTTTGACCTTTTTAAATGCTCTTACCTTAAGCTTATTTCTTCTGATGATAATAAAAAATCACCCAGTTGTAGGAAAAAGGGTCAAAAGGATAAAAAAAAAAAATGTTGTGATAATTTACCGGTACTTTGAAGTAGTAACTATATCGATATTGTTTTCATCATTTAACTTTATTTCCTCTTTATTTAAATAATTTTCTTATTTATTGTTTACATTATCTTTGATATTATTTTATTTAAAGACTGGCATTGGTCATATAGTTTCTATGATCTAGTGTTTTCGTTTAATAACATTAAAGAAAAAATGTACGAATATTATTATTGATATACGAGTATAAAAATTTATATTAGGTTAGACAAAAATGATATGAGGTGTTCAATGAATACATTCGTCCCCTATCTGTTTAAGATGTTAATATTAAAAAAATGTTTACTTTGTAAATTTTAATAGCTTAATCATTAGTGTATTTTATCATTATGGTAAAAACTTCTAGATTGATCACAATGTAGTGTAAATGTAACATAATAAAGTTAAACTTTGCTCACAGTTATAAATGAAATGTGTCTTAATTCCAAATTATATAATCATTACTAAGATCATTGGTAAAAGATTTTTTGAATATATGATGAATATATGTTAAAACTTGAAGATTGGCAGTATTCAGATTCTATATTTGAATATAGAAATATTCAGCAGCTGATAATAAAATTAAAAATAATGCTACCAATAATATTTATTAAAATTGATATAAAGGGAAAATGAAATGTTTTTGTTATGGTTAAAATTTACTTTAACTGAATCATAAAATTTAGTCCACTTACAGTTTAGCACCTTACATGTATATTTTAATAAAACGTACTATTAATATCTATCCTTCGATATTTATTTAAAATATTATTTAATGAATTAAGGTTAAGGTTAAGCAATTTAAAACTTAAGAAACAAATTAATAAAATTCAATACCACTTAAAATAAGATGGTTAACAAGACAAATTTCAAAATGGAAAACAACTTAAAAATCTTGGTTGTTAATTGTTGTCAAGTTTGATGTTTTATGTTACCAATCTATAGCTGTAATGTTAACTGTTATAAATATATCAAAAAGGTTCACATAAGAGAGTTAGAGGGTAATAAATTTTGTATAGATATTCCTAAACCAAATTTTCCTTGTGTGAAATTAGTGTTCAATCCCAACTGAGGCAGCAATTGCAGTGATGGATGGACAGTTTTATGGCGTGTGAACCGATAACCCACGGTGTCCGGAGGAAAATGCACAGTCGCCATTTAACCTTGAAATAATACAAATAGTTTGACAATAAAAATAACTATGTGCTACTGATTTGGAAAATCTTTGCAATTCAATTTGTTACTATGATCTTTGTTCGGGTAAAAATTCTAACTGTCAATGCTATGGAAAACTTATTGAACCGCAGTTTAAAATACGAATAGTTTTATGGATATTCGTAACAAAGGTAAGTATATCACATTTAATAGGAATGTTCTGACTCATTTAGCTCCACTTACAATAAGCTTTGAGATTTAACGTATTGCAATTGACGTAAACAAACAGAATAATCGAAAGTCTCATTACGTATAATGTAATTTTAAAATGAACCCAATGTATATATTTATTAACTGTAGTGCAGGATGACACATTTTGTATGAGGACGTAAAACTAAAAGATTTCGAACATCAATTTAAGATTCGTGGCATGAACTGTATTATTGTTCTAGTGTTCAATTTTCTTAACTAACTAATTAAACAAATATGTTTTAGAATTCATGCACTCACTCACAAATAGGCTAACCATCTTTTAGTTGGTGTTAAAAACGGTCAGCTGAGTTTCTGTAAACAATTCATTGGTTTTATATTGTTATTATAAACAATATATTAAGCTGATGATCTCAAGACCAGCTGATTATTTTAATCTTTTGGTGAAAAAACTTTCTTATATTAACAACGAATTTAAAAAGTGGCCATTTAAGCCGATGGTTAAATAGTTTATTCAGCACTTTGGTTGGAAATAGCGGTATTAGCAAGATCATATGTTTGATACTTATCAATATTATAACAAACTTGTTAAACTCAAAAGTAAACAAACATGTCTTTTGCAGATCTATAGTGTATAGTCAAGGTGTATAAATAAAAAGAACAGGTGTGTGCATAGTCAGCTGGTGTGACGTAGTTGGGCTCACCACTAGGGCTCCGAGCGGCCGTGAAACACATTAAACTCATGTTGTTCACTTTTGTGTTTACAAATAAACTTTTGTCAAGTAAATGTTTTGTTTTCTTAACCGCAATGCCAAATTATTCCTTGTTTAGTTGCAAAATAAATCCCGAGACAGTGATACACGGATTAAATCAGTTTTACAGATTTCCTGTCAGAATATTGCCAAAATAGGTTGAAATCTTCCAACAAAACAAAACAGTTTTGGGACGTTGGTATAGAAATGGAGGAATGTTTCAACTTCAACTAAAGCCACGGCTCGGTTCATTGAAACAGTAAAAGGGATCGTTGGCGAAGTTCTCAAATGCATGCTGGAAGCTAGAAAATGCGTTATTGATTAATGCTGTTCCCAAAAGAAGTTTTATAGGCACTTGATGTGGAGAACTCATATAAGAATATGTTATATGAGACATAAGACAGTTATCCTCGTCTAAAAGGCCTGCACTTTTTATGCAAGTGGACCAACGGCTTATTGTTACTTCAGAACCAAGGAGAATAAAGAACTGAATAAAAAAAAATTGAGATGGTGACTGCGGCGTTAGAAAAATCCTCGTAAAAATTGAAAACATAAGCTTATTACATGCTTTTATTTTAGAAAATGTTTGAGTATTTATTTATCAAATTGACCTTAATTATTAAAAGTGTATAGTTGAGTGGGACTGTACTTTAATTATTAAATCTTTTTATTTATCAAATGTGTCTTGATTTATCATTAAAACTCTTTAAAAATTTTCGAAGAAATTTCATTTTCCGAGGTTAAAAAGGAGGTTTAAAAAATGTATTAACCTCCAATGTCGGTGTATTGAAGAGTTAGATACAAAATGTTTACAGTATTTGATTTTGGCAAGTTTTCCCTTGGTTTGAATCCATGCAGAGTAGTCACAGAGAGAACAATCCAAAGCGCAGTGATATTTTTGTTTTGAGATAAAGATATATAAAACATCATTCGTTCAAGTCCGTATATACCTAATAAATAAGTACTCTATTTAATTTCAAGTCAGTGACGGACCCTGGTGCATATCATAAGGCAAATTTCATTTATTGGTAATGGTAATGAAGAAACTGACGATTATTAGGCTATACATGCATGGGTCTATTTCAATATGCCCGTTTATAAATATAGCCTACATTATATAGGCTATAGAAAAGCCTACAGCTTGAATTAAAAAAAAACAGGTTAAATTAAAAAAGCAAGGTTGAATTCTAAAATCGATAACATTATCATATTTACGTGACATTTACTGGGTTTGAATGAGTTTTTAAAAGGTGATAAGTTTGAGATCGGCATACAATGGCGAGAGGATATGGGTAGGGCCTATTATTAGAGTGCGTATGAGTGATTAAAGAGTCAACTTTGCTTTTTCATAGTAATCAATCAGAATATGCTAGATCTTCTGAGTTCTTGTAGGCCGTTTCAAGCATTAAGAGTGCAGGGTCAACTCGAAAAAATGACAAAAATAACGTTAAATAAATATGACTAAAGCAACATTGGCTATATATTAGTTTATGTCATAAGTTTCATTCTTGTTACATTTCATGTAGTCAACAAATGGTTCATTCTACAATCGTGCTAAATAATTTGTTAAACCAATATTTGAGGATACATACTTAATTCAAATTATATTATTCTACTAGCTAATTTGGGTCATTTGTGAAAAACATAAAATTTAAATTGCATAGATTGACTAAAATAGTTTATATATAATATATTTATTATATAATTCAATAGTTAACAAATCAAGAAAATAGTTAGGGCCTACTGAATGTATGTTCCAAGTACGTGCATAGTTCATTCTGCATAACTGTTTATCGTAAGCACAAAAATAATTTGTACATCAAATGATAGTACAACATGAAAATAAAATTAGGCAAACGTTTAATACGTTGGCTTGCCGCTCGCGGCGCTAGCGGTGAGGTGAGCCCAACTACGTCACATCAGCTGGCTATGCACACACCTGATCTTTTTATTTATACACCTTGGTGTATAGTGACAATAAATTACCAACCCAAAGCTAGTCTTATACCAACCTTTAGAACAAGGTTTACTAACGTTCATTGCGGTTCTGAACATTGTATTGGAAATGTCCCAAAATATGCATAAAACCCGTTTTACAAAAGCTAAACAATAAACATAAATATAATTAAGTATCCTTTTATTACTTCAATCATTGCATTACATTTTCGTTGTATATTAAAATATAATAGTATCGCCATCCAGTGGACTTCTGGGATTCATAAATTTTTATCCCTATGAATTATCTTCAGTTGAAAATGTTTCGATAATATCAACATCTGATCAGGTAACATTCTACGTATATAATAATACCTAATATAGGCAGCGCCCGTAGCTCAGTGAAAGAGCTGTGGGTTATCACCCATTGGGCCCGGGTTCAAAACCCGGCTCGGGGACTAAAAGATCGTTCAGGCACTCCCATGGTTCGGAAGGTACGTTACGTCGTGTGTCTACCTGCATAATGCATAATAAACAAAACATTGCAGGCCTCTCAGGCCAGGAAAACTGTCACTTATTGCAAACTATTAATTGCATGATTGTATAAAACGTTTTGAAAAATATCAAACCTTTTCTTTAACGTCGTAAAAATACAATTCTTATATTTCAAATTTAATATAGTATGCAACTGTTTTTGTAATTAAATAGAAGTTTAATAAGTATAAATTTTCAAAAGCTTTTTTATCAAGAAATGTTTAATAACATTGTCATTTAAAATGGGAGAGGGTATATGATTAATCATCAGTATGAGGTAATTTGAGTAGTTGTTAAATCAACAATGCTACGAAAAACAAAGATAATTTGTCATTATTGTTGATGTATTTGGATTGTTGGTATCAATCAGCCTATTAAATGCATTACAATTTGATCCTCTTCCTCTATAAATTTTTATGTACTTGACTTGGCAATTGATATATTTTTAAGCGTTATTAAATAAATACAATATATAAGTAATAATTTATTTATTTTTTATTTTGGGTGTTCTGAATTGCATTGTTATATACCTAAATTGATAAATTTACTAAATTGCTTACACAGTTAAAGAGATTTTTAAATAAAAAAAAATTAATACTGGCATTTATATTTTTGCTGGGTATGTGTCTAGTTACTTTAAATCCGTGACCTCTTTAGCTTTCACCCTAGTATTTAGTCATAATTTAAAAACTGAGCAATGACACACATCAAAGACACATTCATATACAAACATTGCGTAAATCTCATACATATATTGCGTAGATAATGTTCACTTCACAAGGGAACTTTTGTTTTGCGGTTTGAAATCGAGTCCAGATATATGTAAATATTTGGCCTGTTAGATGAGTGGTTATAGTGTTTGCCTTTGAACCCAAGGGTTGATGGTTTAATCCTGAGAAAAGCTAGTAGCTTTTTAAAGGTTCGATTCTTTACAAAGTTATCATTTGTCATTGGGCTATTTATTAAATTATGCTGTTTAACAAATGGACGACGTTATTAGGACACCATTCCCCGTCAAACAGTTAATACATTTCACTGGCATAAAAATTTACAAAGTAAAAATAAATAAAATATATCCAGCTTAAATTTAGTAAGTCGGGTTTGTTTAATCACCACTTACCATGAGTAGCCTAAAAATAAACAACACAGTAGTTATTGTATTTCAAAAAACATAAACAAAAAATTTAAGTGCACAATACATTCTTAATGTTTTTATAAAGCAAATTAATTAACTAGCTATAAACTTGGCAATACAATGCATGGTAATTTTGCAGAAATGGACGTATCAAACACATTATGTTTCCTAAGTGATGAGGATTTTTAGACTTTATTATAACTATTTACTTTAATTTTACCATCAAACGGTATTTTAATTTTTTATTTTTAATTGAAATATTTTAAACATTTTTATGATGTAAATAGCAACTATCTCAATATTGTTCTTGTACTATTTAAATGGTTTAGTAAAATTTTAAGAAAAGGTTGTACAGTATGTTGGCCCAATATTAAAAAATATTTTTAACCGAGAAAAGTAACTATAACTTACGTACCAAATTCGTTTGATATTTGAAAAAAGTAAATGTGGGCTGAGCATTTGCTCTGTAATTATATAATTTTTTTTATAATCCCACGCACATAAGCATTTCTTTGAATGTCACGTAAAAAATTGCTTGCTTCTTTTCAAAACAAGCCCGTTCGCCCAGCTCAGTTGCATCTCAGTGTGTTTTAATGTACACATCAGGCTGCTTCACTCTAGTATAATTTTGCTGAACCGCGTCATGTTCAAACTGTAAATGTGGGTTTTACTTCTTCAGTAGCTGATTTTACTATTTATAAATAAACGTTCTCTTTTTTTCTTTATTTTTTTCTCTTAAAAATGCTTATTGTATATTTTTTTGGTTTTAGTATGCTAACACACATACCAATCAATGTAAAGTAGATTAGAACCAATTAATTATTTTTATTATTGTACCATGCAATAAATCAGCAACTGGCTAAAAAGTAAAACCACATGTTTATGCAGGAGCACGTGGTTGGTGCTTTGACAGTTAAGTCAGCTGTGTGCAGCATTTCTTTTCTTTTAATTTTTAACTCCTAAGGGCCATTGTTAAATTTTTTAAATTTCATTTAATGATAAACAAGCCTTTTCCTATCATGTAGGCTTGTGTACATATTGTTTTTATCCTAAAATAATTTTTGTGCATAATTTCAAGAAAATTGTTACATTGTATATTACTTAAGAGCAAAACTTCGAGTAAAAAATGACATTGCTGTTGGTAGATTTTAATACAAAAACTATTTATTAAAACTATCTGGTTTTTACTCTTATATGGTAGATGTTTGTCAAAAAAATTCTTCATGCACATTGATCTAGATGTTATTGGTTGCTTGGCTAATTAATGCGGAAAATTTAATGTTAAATGGTGCTCTTTATCACTTATCTTTTTAATAGAACGATACTATATAAGCTGTTAAATATTGCGAATTGTATTTCTAATTTTATAAAAAACCTAACCTCATCTACAAAATGTCTTTATGCTACAATTTTGCATAGCTCAATACAATGATTACATTATGATAAATTCCATTTACTCATTTTATGGTAATTTTCAATAAAACTTTAGGCATTTATTTTTTTCCTATTGTTTTTTTCTACTTTGGTCCATAACAATTAAATGTAATCATTTCAATTTTCTTGTTGATTGAAAGCTAGAACTAACAAATTACCAATAAAGAAGTGGTACTTAATACTTAATAAAAACTTAAAAGACATACTTAATAAAGACATGGTGGTATATTCTCACAAACATATAATTAGTAAATAGGTTCTCTTTTAATTAGTTCTCCATGCATCAAGTATTGTTTTATAATAAAAAGGTTTTCATAATAAATATATAAATAGTAATATTTGTTGAGTAATTTTGTATAAAATCGCATTTACAAAAAACCCCTTAGTGGAAAACGCCTGATCATATTCTATTCTATCCAAATACACCTAAAATTATACCATTAGTAAAGTGAGATTCACAATTTTATACATACATACTTCAAGACACACAGATTATTTCGGTTGGTTACAGAAATAATCTAGTTATTTTATAGTGCAGGACTTATAAAACAAATAAACTACAAATAAAATAACAAAACATAATTATTGTATATACTGTAATTAATTTAAAATAGAACTAGAATATATATATTACTGAAACCCATTTTCCTCTTAAAAACTCACCCTAGTGTTCTTTAAAATAATATTTCTAAAACTGTTATTTAACTCTGAAATTTAACTGATTGGTTATTTAAATGTATTTCAATCATCTGGCGTCGGTGGACGGGTGTGTGTAATGTATTTGTGTTCAGTTTGGAGTGGTTTGTCATCATCAGCTTGGATGCCGCTGGGTCAAGTAAACAAGCAAACACATTTCCATCAAAATGAAATGTAAATTAATCCCCTAAATAATCAACATATCATCTCTTATAAATTACGACAGATTCAGATAATTGTAACAAAAGATATACTAAACTATTCTTACAGAGATTTAATATTAGATTCACTAAAATATTTCTTAGAATATAAAGAACTTTTTGTTATTATTTAACAATTGACATTTAAAATCGGTTACCGGTCGTTTGAACAGTCGTGGTCCGACTATCATAGTGTACTCATAGTTTTCTCCTCTCTTTCATTCGGTCTTACTGAGACTTGAGTTGCTTACACAAAAGACAAGATTTTGATTATTTTTCGCATGTGATTCGGTTGATTTTACTTCTGTGTTGTGTGTAGCGAAGGTAAAGGCGGGGTCACAGTGATGTAAACGTATGTAAAGTTTCTTAGCACTAGTGGGGTTTCTCATAGAAACTTCTTGAAGTCCCCAAGGTACGAAACTCAGAACACCAAGTGAGAAATCACAAAAGCGCTAACAATTTTAACTTTTGGCGTGACCTTGACTTACATAACGTCAATTACGTGATCTTCTTTCATGGACGCCTACTGGACAGACGATCAGCTGTTGACCCCACCCCAGGTGATCCCAAAAGAGGAGGAAAAGGAGGGTGACCCTCGTAGAGATGAACCCAGTTTAATTCTGGAGAGCTGGTGATTGTTTTGGGTGATTTGAGTTTGAAGTTTTAGTGCTTTTGTTATCGAGAATCTTCAACGATGCCTTGTCACTACAGAAAAGAGCGATTGCCCTTAGATGAGTATATTACTTATATAGGAAATCCCAATTTGTTGACACTCCCGGATAACTTTACATTGTTATTAAATTAATTAAGTGACATTTTTAGGTTACATTGAGACTTTGATAATCTGTACGTTGAAAAGTAAAATTATTGTATGTTAAAATTGTGTAGTGGGTGGTAAATAAAAAAAAAAAAAAAAAAAAAAAAAAAAAAAAAAAAAAAAAAAAAAAAAAACACTTAGGAATAAACTGAGGGTGTGTCACAAAGAAGCGACAACTACGAACTGTCACACCCAGCTTTCACATATACTAGGCCGTGATCACTCAACGGTGGGGGTTTAGAGGAAACGAAGCTATTCGGCTTCAGCCACGTACTGCTGCGATTATATTAGTTCATTATAGATTTCCAGATATGTAAAAATTGTTTATAAGGTGAAGAAGGTACACCTCCGTCACAGCAGACCTGCATACTTAGAGGATTTCCAAATTAGTGATATTAATTTTGACCAGATGAACCGGTAAAAATGGCATCACGTGCTCATAAATAGATAAATAAATGTCTATTCTCCTTATATAAATATAAGGAAAGAGTATGCAGGCATGCTGCAGTGGGGAACACTAAAAGTTAATATTTTACATAAGAAATTGGCCCCCAGTGTTGTGTTGAATACTTTATGTGAGGACAAGGAGAATGTAGGGTTATAAACTACGAGACAGCCCTTGTGGGGATCAATAGGCTTATGTCTATGGCCAAGGTTGGTTTTTCACTGTTCTATATTTTCATACAAAAATATGCTACATAAAACACCTTAGAAATAATTACTTCTTCATATTCAATATAAAAAAGATCATACAGAAACATTTCTATCTAAAATTTACTCATCAACTGATGGATTTATAATCAAAGAGATTATTATATTCACTAGAAAGCCCTTTTTGTCATAATATTTTTTATGAGTTGAAACTATTTTTTCGTCATATTAAAAAAAGACGTTAAAAATGCATGTTTCTTCAAATTGCGACAACGGATTTTACCTGTGTAGGCTTTGTGGTGCTAAGATAGTTTTTACCCTCAGTAAAAAAATATATATCAAAAGAATAGTTGGTCTTCAAATCCTTTTTTAAAGTAAAATGTAAATACAGTAAAAGACAATCACTAAACATTTGTAGACGATAAAAATTATCCAGAAAATCCACATTGTGATCTGCCAAGGCCTCCTTGCGATGATAGATTACTCTGTGGCAGTGAGTGAATCAACACAACAACATAATTGCTGGTATAAATTTTGATTAAAAAGTAATTATTACAGATTATTATGTTCTAAAAACAGTGTTGATAGATAGTGCAGAATCCATTCTGGATATGTAGATATAAATATACGTGAAGTTTTACTCAAATAAATGAAGACAGTAAAGTGAGGTTGTTTTTGAGGTTAAGGTCAGTGTACTATTGAAAGGCTTAATATAAATCTTTCATAAAGAAAAGGATTTTGAATCCAAATAAAGTTCAGAGAGTTCACATATATAAGAAACAACAAATATATACCTATTATAAAGCTTTAAAACCAATATGGCCTGTTCAAAATGCTCTACTGACCTACCAAAGGATGGAGACTTTGTTACCTGTAGTAAATGCAAGGACAACCTTCACTTTCAATGTTCCGGTATACAGAAAAGTACATGGAAGGCAAAAAGCCAGAAGAAAAAAGGAGAATGGGAATGTGAAAAATGTAAAATTCTTACATCAAGATCAAGAACAGGAAGTGTAGATGGGGATGAACCAGAAGAACCCACATACTTAGCACTAAAAGCCTTTCTAGAAAAAATGTTCAAGAGACAAGAAGAAATTATATCTGAAAGGGTTGACAATATGTACGAACTGGTGCAGGATTTAGAAAAGAAAATGGGTAGCCTGGCTAGTAAAGTGAAAAAAATTGAAGAAGACTCAAAAACCCTAAAAAGGGAATTTGAAGACCTGAAAGTCACTCTTGAGTGTGAAAGACAATATGCAAGATCGAAGAATGTGATCATAACCAGCATCCCATTTAAGAAGAATGAAGACACAAGCACAGTGGTAATCGACTTACTTTCAGCTATGGGACTTTCTGTCAAGAAAGAAGAGTTTACTGCTCATCGACTTCCAGCCAAGAATTATCCATCTCCAATCATCCTGCAGTGTAATACAAGAGCAACAAGGGACTTCATTGTACGCAAGGCAAGACTAATCAAACCTACAGTAGATTTAATTAGTGATAAGTCAGTAGCAAATAAGTCGGCAATATATTTCAATGATCATCTTACACCATATTTTGCAAACTTAATGAAACTAGCCAGGGAAATAAAATTCTCAAAGGGGTACAAATACCTTTGGCTAAATGGAAATCGGATTATGATAAAAAAAGATGATCAAAGCAAACCGATCAAAATCATTCAAGAAAAGGATCTGGAGAAGATAGAATGATACCTAGGGGATTAAAAGCACTGCAAAAAAACTGGTACAAGTTTTGTTGATTCCATGTCTTTTGACACATGATTAGGCCTAGTTCTTTTACATTTAGATTTTGTTCAGGTATATTTCTTGTAAAAAAAAAAAAAAAAAAAATGATGGGCATATATAGACTGTAAAGCACTATCTAGAGGATTTTGCTATCTGTCAAACAAATTCAAATATTCTCACAGGTTTTTTCTACAACACAAAAAAAAACATCTTTTTATTGTTTTTTTTCCTCAAAAAAAAATAAAATAAAAATAGATTTTAATCTTCAAGAATTACAATTAGATATTAATGATAACTTTATAGCATTTAACGGATGGAGTGACACACGTCAACATTTAATTCAAAATAATGTTACTGATAAGCTAGTGATAAGTTGTATAAATATAAGAAGTCTGAGAAAGAACTGGGATACACTTTTAGCTGATACTAACGATATTATTCAGTTCATAGATGTAATTATTATATTAGAGATAAATGTAACTGAAGAAGAGTGTAATCTGTATGGCATTCCAGGATTTAATTCAATTTGTAAATGTCGTACTAGTGGCAGAGGAGGTGGCATTCTAGTGCTGTACAGAGAAGAACTTAGACTTGAAAAATATAACACTGATTTTGAATTCACATCAGCAGAAGTACTAAATGCTACTATTAAAACTAAACATGACGAGATTATACTTACCACAATATATAGACCACCAGATCATAATGTAAATGAATTCATAACAGAATTGGAATCTTTTTTGACTGGTGACAAAGTGGCAAAATGTAAAAATTTTATCATGACTGGAGATATCAATATATGTTATCTAACAAATTCCTACAAGGCAAATGATTACATCGATGTTCTTTACACGTATGGAGTTCAAAATTTAATAAAAAAGCCTACAAGAGTAGAATACTACAATAACACTCTTGTTGAAAAATGTTTGGATCATGTCAACACAAAATTATCTGATATAACTCATAAAGGATTTCTAGTAGAGGAAAAAATAGCTGACCACTACTGGGTAGGGGTAATAATTGATTTTAAAGTAGAAACAAATTTAAAAAACAATGAAAATGACCGTAAAGTGGTTATCAGTGATATAAAAGTCAATAAAGGTGTTCAAAAAGAAAACTGGTGGCCTATCTTAGATTTGAATGATCCTGAAGAGATATATAAAACTATAGTAGAGAAATTCAATAAAATATATGGAAACTCAACATATATATTAGAAAATAAAAATAATGAGCTAAATCCTTGGTTTAACAACGAGTTAAAAAGATTAATTGAACATAAAAACTATCTATGGAATCTAGTAAAAAGAGACAAATATAATATGCAGCTAAAAGAACAATTTAAACTACAAAGAAACCGTGTTACAAATGCCATCAGAATAGCTAAGGACAAATACTATTTTGAGCAGATATCGGAGAATCAAAATAACTCAAAAAAGATATGGGGAATAATAAACCAGTTTGTTATTAAGAGGAAAAGACCAACAGTGGAAGACACAATTAAAAATAATTTTTCGATAATGAACACACAAGATGCTAATAGAATTACAGAAGATTTCCGAGATAATTTTAAAAAGGTTGTTGAAAACATAAATACTGAATTCATAGGAGAACCATTTGACATAACAAGAGATATAAATGATGGAAATTACAAAATAGGTGAAATTATGAGTATGCGATTAAAGCCCGCTGAGGAGCAACTCATTTATTCTGCTGTTGATAAATTAAATCACAACTCATCAGCAGGTCCAGATAAAATTAGACCAAAAGACATTAAGAACAATTATTTTTATCTTAGATTAATAATAACACATCTCATAAGGAGAATAATAAGTACAGGTAAAATCCCAACAGATATGAAAATAACTCACCTTAGGCCTATTTATAAAAGTGGATGCAAAAGTGATGTTAATTGCTATAGGCCAGTTGGATCTGTATCTGCGATTACCAAAGTATTGGAACACTTTATAAATCAGCAACTTTGTATATACTTATCAGAAAATAAAATAGTGAGTGACGCTCAGTTTGGTTTTATAAAAAATAAAGGAACGATTGATCTGATAGAGGAAGTATCAAATGATATAAATAAAGCACTCAATGAAAATAAATTTGTAATAGCAGTAACAACTGATCTCTAACAAAAGCATTTGATATAGTAAATTATAAAATACTGTTAGAGAAACTAAGAGCTATTGGAATCAGAGACAAACTATATAATTTATTTGAAGACTATTTTAAAAATAGGGTACTAGCAGTATCAGTTGGCAGCACGGTAAGCAGTCAATATGAGCAAACTTGTGGCTTGATTCAAGGCAGTATTCTATCACCAACTTTATTCAATATATATGTCAACGATCTTGCATCTATAAAATTTAATGGAACTATAAAACAATATGCAGATGATAACATACTGTACTTGGTGCACACCAACTTAGCCACAGGAATGACACTTTTGCAACACGATATTAACTTAATAGTTAAATATTTTTTTAATAATTCCATAAAGGTCAATGCACAAAAAACAAAAGCTATAATTTTTAAAAATCCTAGAGTGTCTGTTGAGGTCAATGTATTACCTAGCATCTTATGTCACGCTAAAGATTGTCTAAGTAGTCCTAATGCAAATAATTGTACATGTAAAAAAAAATTGAATATAGTGAAGGTATCAAACATTTAGGCATTTATTTAGACAATGACATGAAATTGAAGACTCACATTACAAAAGTAAGTAATATTTTGAGAGTTATGCTGTTTAAATGTGAAAAAATTAAGAACTGTTTTCCTGTATGTACTAAGAGGATAATTAATTTCTCTTTAGTCCAGAGTTATTTTTACAATGGAATCAATTTGTATTATTTAATGCCAGAGTATATTGTAAAACAGGTTAAAAATATAATAGGTAGGATAATTAAAGTGTTATTTTGTAATATTCCTAGAGAGTTACTAGGAATAATGTCATTCGAAGGACTGGCTAAGTTTACAGATTTGAAGCGACATTATTTTAATGAAAGTTACAGAAGGCTAGAGGGATTTGAATACAATTTAAGAGTTAGAAATTATAATGTTCAAAGACACTCAAATGCATAAGGTAAATACACTTTGGAATGCAAAATACCGACATTGATAAATTCGCTACCTAGAGAATTACAGAATCTTCAAAATAATGCTCAATTTAGATGTAAAATAAAGGAGTATTTTTTATATAAATGAAAAGATCAAATGGTGAAAAAGGTGTATGTGGTAGATATTAGCATAAGTATAAATGGGACTAAGTAGGCTAAGCAAGTGTGGAAAACCTATGCAGTCTGCATCTAGGTCTAGATCTTACCTTTTTGTAGAAGACACAAATTAAATCCAAACAATGGCACAACACAAATACAATCATATAAACACAAACAAAATTCCATACACCCACAAATATCAATAAAATATTATAGATACACTTTCCATTCCAAAGCCAAACATAACACATAAATAGGTTATAGGTTTACATTGTATTAGGCCCTATTCACAAAACAAAACACAGACTGTAACATATAAAGAGGATAAATCTTAAGAAAACAGCAGGTATTCAATAACTATGTTTTCATTTGATGTCATGTTCATTTAATAAGTTTTATTTGATGAGAAGAGTAAGTGAGCAGGAATAAGACTGAAAAGAAAAGTGAAAGTTGTTTACAATTGGGTCAGTGCCTCTACCGAATGAAGGAAGAACGTCGAATGATGTGGGGCGATATATCGATGGCACAGAGTAAGGATAGAATACTGGAATTTCCTGCCATTTACACAATAATTTGTTGTTATATTTGTTGTTGAATTTAGATTTAATTTATTTATTGTTGTTATTTAATTTATATAGTATATTTAAACGTTATCACACTTCATCCATAAAAATTCTATTTATTGTTGAATTAGAAAGAAAATGTTGTTAGATTTAAGATATTATTGTAAAAATAATGTTGTTTTTTTCTCTCAATTAGCATTTAAGCTAGAGAGATAAGCAAGCACTGCTATGTAAACAAATTGCGCTTGCGAAAATAAATAAATTGAAATTGAAAAAAAATTGAAATTCTGCCTACTGGAATAAATATGGAAGTTCCAACGCATTGACCAATATTGACCACCGACTGTTTGTCTATCAAGACGACTTGAAATGTCGACATGAATTCCCCTAGCGTAAATGCACAAAAAATAACAAAAACATCCTTTCAAGGATAATTTTGATTCGGACAAACTTTGACATCATAAAAAGATAAAATGTAAATTAATTAGTGGGTAAATAATTTATGAAATGATAACTATGTAAATCAGGAAATAAGTAAATGTTGTATACTGTTAAACAGTTTGTATGTCTATGTAGTTAAAATCTTCAAATTAAATATTCATATTTAAACTATTGCCAGTTGAATTATTTATGTAATTTAAGTAAGATTTTGTTTTATATTTAGCATTAAATTGTTTGTAAAGTATTTCTCTTTTATTAATTCTCTTTCTTTGCAAAAACTGCGACCGATTTTTCTCCCGGACTAGGGCGTTATCAGTTCACACGCCATAAAACAACTCATCCATCACTGCAATTGGTGCCCCAGTTGGGATTACACTTTTAAATGATTTAAATTTAATGTGCACAAACCATCCTTTTAGGAAATTATATACAAACATTTCAAATGTAATTAACTGGAAGTTCTTGAAAAAAATGTAAACATAGTAAAACCGTTTTTAAGGATTTTCATATATATTAAAATTTGGTTATCTGAATTTATTTCTTTACTCCTTAAATCTTCCTTGACAGGCTTTTAACATCGTAATTTAGAAATAAAATTCCTTTGTTTTGGTATGGAAAATTATATATAATATAAGGTATATTTCTTTAAATTGCTAAAGTAAAAATGTTAGTAACAAGCTTTCATGAACTGAATTATTAGTGTTACTTCATATACGTAATTTTTCTTTTATAATAAAGATAAAAATATGGAAAAGTTTTATATTTTTCCCATTTGTACGGGTTATATCTTCATGTAATCTCATACGGGACAGCTCTATATTACAATGCAGTCTTATGGTCATGGCGTCCACCTTGGACCCTTGGGGGACCTCGTGGACAGCTAATCTTACCTTGAAGGTGGACAAAATCCTACCAAGCTTAGTTCCCGAGAAATGATAACACACTTTAAAAGTAGCGATCCATAGATCGTATAAATCCCGTTCAAATTTTTTAAAGAGTTGTCTTTTAAAATATAAATGAAAATTAAATTTGCAAAACATCAAACTGCCCTTAGTTAATACTTATTTTAAGATGGTTATAAATATATAAATAATTTTTTATTTGTTTCTTATCGAAAGATATTTAACTAAAAATATTAACAACATTTACATAAAACTAAACATTTTATTGATTATAATAAAAATCAATAATAACTAAATTCAATTATTATTATTTTACAGAACAAAACGACACCAGAGACCAATTCAACAGTATTGCCTATCTACATTCGACTCTACCTAATAACGAACAAACCTCATTTACCTGCAATAATGTACCTTGTTGTATGAAACCCCCGAAATGGGTGGAATCGGTGAGACCCTAATTGTTGAGTAACAATCGTTATTCTGATTAACGTGAATAATGAAAAAGCTTTCTAACTAATACTTTAAGAGAAATAGAACAATCATTGTAAACTTTACATAATTGTATAAATAGACATCTTTAAACACGAAATAGCATTATGGTTAAAATACTATTTTAAAGAAAGTCAACTAGAAAACTTTCATAACTCAATAATTCTCATACAGAAATCCAAGCACAATTTAGAAAAATGTGGATATTTGAGTCTGTTTCATAAAAACATAAAAATGTTTGCAGTTAAATAATGTACATAAATGGTTAAATAATGCTCCGTCAGATTATTTTCACTTTTAATTATACTTTTAAGATCACAAAAGTTGTCTACTTTGACCATGGAACTTTCTCTTCACAATTTAATTGTAAACCGGATCCTTCAATTGGTGTCTAAGTAATGGTAGTACACACATAACTATTCAAATTCAAATTCAAAATTCTTTATTCCATATCAACATACAGATACAATAGCACAAATAATACATTATGTGGAATTATTATTTCCCTGCAAAGACTGCTGATCCGTGTGCAGGGAAAGAGTTCCGAACTAGCATGCTTAATTATATCTACCTATTGTAAAGAAAAAAAAATCGCTTGAATCTAACGAACATAATTAACAAAACTAAACAATAAAAATTGAGCAGTTATAGACAGTTATAAACTGAATTTACAAAATTAATTTTGCTTAAGAGAAAAGTGAACAATATGAGTAAAACTATATTCATGTGTTGCTGAGACAGATTTACATTAAAAATAAATTATAAGAGATGTGACATATCTTAGGTGAATCCAAACGAATCTTAAATACGGAGACAGTAAAAAGTAAAAAGTGATAACTCAACAGCCCCAAGGGAGGACCACGGATCGGCCGTCAGACATAAGGCGACAGGATCAGACCCTCAACCGCATCCCGCCCTATTTCCTGAAGCCACTCACAGATTCTTCTTTTGAATACCGCGACACTGCTCCCCTCAGCATCAATGATTTTGGTAGGGAGGTTGCGAGGTTAGGGAGGTTTTACTATGGTAGGGAGATTTTGGTAGGGAGGTTTTACTATGGTAATATAGGTTAAAAAAATCAGATAATTTATTACATTATTTCCTGTTAGAACATGTGTAATTTTACTATCAAAATTAAAATTTCATTAATTATAAAAATAGTACCCTAATAAGCAAAAAAAATTATTTAAATGTAACCAATGACCTCGAGTCCTTAACCCCTCTAAAGGCTGGAATTGGCGAGACCTTAATGTAGATATATCGAAATATATTATAAAAAAATATAAAAAGACCCTAACTTATAAAACCTATATTATATTATATAATTAATCAATAGTTATGTTTGTAACATCGTTTACATCCTCCTTACTGAACTCAAAATTGTTCTAATAATAATGTAAATAAAAAAACATTAACTATTAAAGTTTAAAAAAAGTTTTTAAAGCTTTTATTATTTAGCTTTTGTATTAAGAAAGATTGGCTGTGAAAATTAATTGAATTGTCATTTAATAAAATAAATGAAAACGAAAAGCTCGATTTAAATGTCTTATACCCACGGCAACACATTTTTATATTTTAATGATCATCATTAATCAGCAAACGCTAAAACGGATGGTTGATTTTCCTATGAGTCCAACATAATCTACCAAAAGCTCCAATCGGGTGTAAGTACACGTGTTGAGCCTATCTCGCCTGTGTTGGTGTTATTAAGGCCACCAAGTCACTAATTGCAGGCCGATTATGTTGTTAGTTCCCCCGTTAAGCCTTTTGTTGACGAGTCGTGTTGCCATGCTTGTACTAACGCACGTGTGGCGACTACGTTGTTTACGGTTGCAGGATATGTTTATCTGCATTCTCTTTACCTTGCTCTTTTTTATCTACTACAAAAGGCAGCACATACGAGAGTAGTTTTTTTGTAATGTTTAATTTTAATGAGAAAGTAGTAAAAACGTCACTTCTGGTCTTTATTATTCTTCTACAAATTTTTACAAATGCAAATGGTGGAATCACACTTTAGTATTAAATGTGTTAGTGCTACGAATATTCTTCAAAGGGTCTTTTGAATTTCTAGCGCAAAATATTGTTACTAATGGAAATATAATACTGCAAAAATCTATATAAGTAAAATTTTATGTTAAGTATATTTAATTATAAAATTTATGTTAAGAGTAATGAGAAAAATAACCACAACATCCGTATGAAAGAAAACTATTAATATTTCCTTTATTTCTCATAATTAGTATCTAGATGTCATTAGCCTTTATAAATCCAAATGATAGAATTTCTTAAAAAAACATTTTTAATAAATTTTATTAAAGTGATCAATATAATTTATTTAATTCAAATATGTAACATAAAATGTTTACTTTCATTTTAGACCTACAAATCAAAGAAATATTTGTGATGGCCACTTATTAAAATCTGTGTTATTTCAATTAGCTTTACATTTTATTTACATCATTTAATAGAAATTTTGTTAATTTTTTTTCCAAATAGTCTCGGTTTTCTCTCAAAGGTGATTATATCGACATAGAATGGATCGTGGTCTGTGTATATCTTTTTATTATTTATTTTTTATAATGTTTTCTATTTATTGATTTTACATATTTTTTCTTATTTTATTTTTATTGCAGGGTAAATTGTCTGATTAAATGCTCTCACTAACACCCTTATCAGTTATTAGATTTAAAAAGTTATTCCTACTAAATATTAAAAAGGTTTAAACAACAAGATATCCTAGGTAAGTAAATTATACTATAAACTGTAACATTCTTCCGTAACACTATCCAAAGCCTAGAATATAAAGAAAAAACTAAGACATTTTCAACACATAAAATAGTTATCATGCCATTAAATACATTAATCAATAGTCAACATTTCATATAAATTCCTTTGTATTTGACTATTGATAAAAATAGTTCGTTGTGTGCTAGGGTCAAGTCTTGTGTAAATATAGGTTGCAGCACTTAAAATGTTCAGCAAATACAAGGTTCTTGACACAGAACACGTGTGCTATGTTCAGCAAATATAAAGCCACCTTCAACTCATTAATTTGGGTTCTGCGGTTGGTGGTCTACTGATGTATAAAAATTAATTATTAAGGGAATACCATACTATTTCATAAAACAGTTTGATATTACGGAATCTATATTTTAATATTGTTATTAGGAAGGGCCTTTTCAAATATTCAGTTTATATACTTCATATCACAAAAGTTTAAATTTTGTAGTAGGTGGTAAATTTGGAATAAAACCACTTTGGAATAAACTGAGGGTGTGTCACAAGAAGCGACAGCCATGAACTTCACACCCAGATTTCACATGTGCTAGGACTTGGTGACTCAACTGTGTCGTATTAGGGTAACAAAGCTCTTCCAGACTTCACCCACTTACTTCTGCGATTTCATTAATTCATTCCAAAATTCTGGATATCTAGATTTCCAGAGACTTGATGATGCATAAATTGAAGAAGGTACATTATGATAAACGATAAACGAAATCCGTACTCTGTTAATATATTTGATAAACATAAATTGGTATAATTAATTACCTATACTTAAATAATGATCATAAATACATGTTTGTTAAGATTTAGTAACTGAACACTAAAGTTAATAACGCGAAGAAGCAAAAATATTTCACACATCAAGCACGCACTGTACTCTTTTAAAAGAGTGCAAAAAAATAATGAAGTAATAGTATCAATATACTGTATTTTGGAGGATGTTTTTCTACCATTGAATTGATCACTAATACGTTCCAAATTTGTCAACTTTTTACCAAGTAGTCAAATTTTTGTTAATCAATAAAGTAAATGGACTGATTTGACTAAATCAATGAAAACCAAATAAAGAATGATCTCATTATATAATAGTATAAGGCAAAACGTAGTTTTCTATCTCGGTAAATAAGTTTTAAAACGAATTAATTCTTGACCGATTTCTATGAATCAAATCTCTAAATGTAAGCTTAATTTCGTTTAATAATACTGCGTTCATCCATAGGTATTCAGTAATAGCTATCATGTAAAACCTGGTTGAAAGTAATCCAATTTTAGGCGCTATTATAAATTTTATATTAATTCTTTCGTATATTTTACGTTTTAATAACTGGACGAAAAGGTAAATTTTTCTTCGTGTATTGAAACAATCGAATCTTTTACTTGAGCAATGTTTTATACCATTCTTATGGGCTTTTTTCTTTATATTTGTAATATATTCGGTTGGTTAATGTCTTTATAGATGGCAATATATCATAACTTATATAAGTTAAGAATATGTGGATATATAATAAAGACACGGAGAGTATTGGTCCCCAGTGTTGTGTTGAATACTTTATGTGAGGACAGAGAGAATGTAGGGTTATAAACTACTAGACAACCCTTGTGGGGATCAATAGGCTTATGTCTATGGCCGAGGTTGGTTTTCACTGTTCTATATTGTCATACAAAAATATTATACATGAAATAATCTTAAAAATATTAACTAATTCATATTTAAAAAGTGAACAAAATCATTCAGAAATATTGTATCTAGAATTTACTCATAAATGACCGTTTTACGCATTCCACATATACAAAAAAAATATTATAAAAATCATTTTACTCACATTTAAGGGATGAGAGAATAAACCCTCATTTATACACTTTAAATATATTAAAAACTTTTGAAATGAAAAATACATGACAGAAAAATCATTTTAATTTGGAACTGGGCATTGATTATTTAAAGGTCCATGTCAAATATGAAGATTCTATGTCAATCCATCACTGAAATAAAAATTATTAAGTGGAAAAAACAAAATAGCAGACATTTGTTTAAATATATTCATAAGACATTTTTTCTTATTTTGACGCGCTAAGCCATTTTTATGAAGTTTGGTACAGGAATTTAAAGACATCCTGTATAATATGGAAGTTCCATCACATTGATCAGACATTCCTACAAATCATGAACAAAGTAGGCGTACAGTCACATCTAACATAGCCTAATGTCTAACATAGTAATTTATTTATAATAATTAATAATATTAAATACATTATTTAATATTATTAATTATTATAAATAAATTACTTCGGAACTATTAATTTATTTAGATTCCAACGAGGTAAAATGATTTTTACTTGTAAAATTTTTATAATATTTTGGGGATCCTACAAACGAATACGTTTTACTCTTATTAAAATTTACAGAAATTAGTTTAACTTTAAAACAAGTAAAGCGGCAAAGAAATTTCTTCTTTGGAACATAATTAATAAAATGGGTTGTGAGTTTATTCAAGAAATAAAAGAGATTAATAAAGCAGACTGAACACGATTATGGCTCCAAATGTGTGTAAATAAACGGCATTGGTGTTTACTTTATTGTTCACCTCAAATGCCTCTGGTTTCCAGTTCGATCCCTACTATGGTCGGCTCTACACCTAGTAGATATTTGTCAGTGGAAGTTCTAATGTTGTCAAAATTAAATTTTCAACGGTTTTCTATCAAAACGCTAAGAAATCCTCCCTGACGTTTTTTTTTTTTTTTTTTTTTTTTTTTTTTTTTTTTTTTTTTTTGAGGGAGAGGCGGAAAAATGCATTACGCACACAGGTGGCCAGCCTGTAGTGTGGGGCTCCCCTAAAAAACGGGTTTACCCACTAAAATCCCTCCTCTACTCTTTAGGAATCTAACCTGGAATTGTTTATCACATTACGTCAGGCTAGGCCTAAATTTGGCTTACACCCGTGGGGCTCGCTCCTTATCCAGCCGCTCGATCAAGGGATCTGGGCCACTTCGCGGTCCAGATCGGTTTTCTTTTCCAGGAGGATGCCCCGGACGAACTGTGACAAACAATCCCAGTTGCCCTCATCCTCCAAAATCTTTTGGCAGACCGAGTCCACCGAAAATGCACCAAAGATTTGTGTGGTCTCCAGGCGGGGCCCTTCCCAACGGGGACAGCGGAAGAATGTGTGTTCCGCGTCGTCGGGAACACCCGGGCAATAAATGCAGTCCGGTGAACCGGTCTTTCCCATCCGGTTCAGGTACGACCGAAAATAGCCGTGACCTGTCAAAAATTGGGTCAGGTAGTAGTCCACCTCCCCATGCCGCCGTTCCACCCATGGTTGGACCTGCTTGATAAGTCGCGCAGTCCATCGTCCTCGGGTGTCGTGCTCCCAGCTGTGTTGCCACTGCTGGAAGGTTCGGGAGCGCTCTTCTGTTCTTGCCGTGTCCTTGCCGATCTCGCCTTGTCTCTGATAAATCGCTTTCCTCTCCCCTGCCAAGAGCTTGACAGGGAGGACTCCGGCGACCACCAGGACGGCAGGCTCGGACACTGTCCGGTAGGCGGAACACACCCTGAGCGCAGCTTGACGCTGAACCCGGGCGAGTCGCAACCTGTAGCACTCCTTATCTAGAGCTCCTGCCCACACCTCTGCCCCGTAAAGGAGCACGGACTGGACCGCGGACATCAACAGACGTCTTCTGCTGGATCGGGGACCCCCGAGATTGGCCATCAGCCTACTAAGGTAAGTGACTACCTTAGCGGCTCTGTCCGCCGTACGGAAGATCTGATCACTCCAGCTTAACTTGGTGTCCACCATAACCCCAAGGTATTTGGCGGCACGAGTTGATGTGACCACCTCCCTTCCCACTCGGAGTGGGACGACGGTGTCGATCCTCTTTTTCGTGAGGATCACAATCTCCGTCTTACTGAGAGCAAGCGAGAGACCGTGATCTGACATCCAGGTGTTGGCCACACGCATGACTCGGTTCAACTTTAGTTGGGCCAGCTCAAGGTTGCGTGCAGCAATGAGAGCTGCGACGTCATCGGCGTACCCAACCAAAGTGGTTTCCTCAGGCATCTCGGACCTCAGGAGGCTGTCATAGGCAACGTTCCAGAGATCCGGGCCGAGTATTGAACCTTGTGCGGCACCAGAAGTGACTTCTATCGTCCGCATTCCGTCCCTCGTGTCATAAATCAGGCTTCGAGAGCGTAGATAATCCTCGATGAGCCGCAACAGATATGCAGGAATACGAAAGGTGTTGCGAAGCGCATCCAACATATCGACCCACCTCGCCGAGTTGAAGGCATTCTTGACATCAAGCGTAACAAGAAGCACTACTCGGCGGGAGAAATGGTTGTGGCTCTCGGCTCTCTCCACAGCTTTCTGAACTTAGGTGACAGCGTCGATCGTTGACCGTCCCTTTCTGAAGCCGTACTGACGGGGGCATAAGTATCCTCCCTGACGTTGATGCACACTAAATATTAAATAATATCCTTTCGAGGATAATTTTGACTCAGGGAAACCTTACAACCATAAAAATATACAATGTAAATTAGGTATAAGGTAAATAATTTTACCAAATGATAGATAGCTATGTGTCATAAAATAAGTAAATACTGTATTAAGATATTGAGAGTTAGTATGGATTTAAAGTTAACATATTAATTATTAAAATTAATATACTATTATCAATTTAATTTGTATTTAATTTAAATAATTTATAGCTTTTGACTTTAACCAAGCATCAAATTGTTTGTAAACTATTACTCTTTTATTAATTCTCTCTCGTAACAAAAACTGCGACTGCGAGTTTTCTCGCGGACACCGGGCGTTATCAGTTCACACGCCATAAAACTGCTCATCCATCACTGCAATTGCTACCCCAGTTGGGATTACACTTTTAAACGATTTAAATTTAATGTGCTCAAACTATCCTTTTAGGAAATTATATACAAACATTTCAAAATAATTAACTGGAAGTTTTTTTAAGAAAATTAAATTTTAAACCTAGTAAAAGTTTTTTTAACTTGTCAAGTAATTTTGTTTTATTAAAATCTGGAAATCTGAATACAAACTTCAGCTTGCCCTAATAAACGACCTTAAGTCCTTAACGCCACAAAACGGCTGAAACTGGCAAGACTTTAATTAAGACTTAACGAAATATATTATAAAAACGATAAAAAGACAGAAGAATTTATAAAACCTATATTCAATAATTAGTGTTTGAAGTTAATGTTTGTAATATTTGTATAATGTTTTGTTAGACCTTCCTAACTAAACTCAATATTTATCTAATTATAATAACAAATCATATACTTGTTAGGATTAAACTAAATTTTTATTATTTTTTATTTTTAGGTTTATGGAAAGAAAGATTAGTTGTGAACACTAATTTAAATGTTATGTAATAAAACAAATAAAAGCAAAAAGCTCGATTCAAATGTCTTATATTCATAACTACAAATTTTAGTATAATTGATGGCATAAACGCCAAAACAAGGAAAGATTTTTTCTACAGGTTGAACATAATCTACCAAAATTTCCAATCGGGTGTAAGTACACGTGTTGAGCCTATCTCGCCTGTGTTGGTGTTATAAAGGCCACCAAATCGCTAATTGCAGGCCGATTATGTTGTTAGTTCCCCAGTTAAGCCTTTTGTTGACGAGTTGGGTTGCCATCCTTGTACTAACGCACGTGTGGCGACTACGTTGTTTATGGTTGCAGAATCTATTTAAGCCATTCCCTTCACCTTGCTCGTTTTTTATTTATAATTTTGCTACCATAAAAACCTGCAGATACGAAAGTATTTCAGTAAAAGGTGGTTTTGTAATGTTTACTTTTAATGAGAAAGTACTAAAATGTCACTTTCTGTCAATATTATTCTTTTAATAATGCAAAAAGGTGGCAGCACACATTAGTATGAAATGTTTTATAACTAAGAGTAATCTTTAAAAATCGTTTAAATTCCTAGCTTGAAATATTATTATTTATGGGAATAAAACACTTAATTTTATTACCACTGAAAAATTAATTAATTAATTAAGTGGCACTTGAAATGGTGATTTTTTTGAAAATCTAGGAATTAAAGAACTAAATCGAATATTGTTTTATTTTATTTTCATGGATATAATTGGAATATTTTTTGTAATTTTAACTTTTTTGAGTTTTGTATTGTAAAAAATAAATGAAAATTAAGCTAATTGTATTTTATTCTAAATTTAATTTCAACATCCAAACGAAAGAAAACTTAATATTTTCTACATTTCCATATGATTATTTAAATGTCAATAACCTTTATAAATACAACTAATAGAAATTTTTACAAAACCACTTTTAATATAACCATTTGTATTAAATTAATTTAATTGATCAGCATGATTTTGATACTTAAATTTATAAATTTTTTAAAATACAAAAATGCAACGTTTAAACGTAACTTTAATTTTAGATCCACAAACCAACGAAATAGTTGTGGTGGGCCACTCATTACAAACTTCATTTCTTCAATTTGTTTTCAACTTTACAAACACTATTTTATGGTTATTTTGTTAATTTATTTTCCAAACAGTCTCAACTTCCTCTAAAATGTGTATTTTGATATAGAATGGATTGTATCCTTTTTCAAAATTTAATTTTTTTTATTTTATATTGTGTATTTAATTTACTTATTGTTGTTTTTACACACCTTTTTATTCCATTTTTATTGCATGATAAATTGTCTGATTAAATATTGCCACTATCACCCTTATCAGTTATGATATAAAAAAATTATTCCTTACTTAAAATTAAAAATTGTGAATAAAAAGATATTTCAGGTTATGTAATTGATAGTGCCACTTGTAACATTTTAACTAACAATATCCAAGCCAATAAAAGTATAAGAAAAAAAGTAAGTCATTTTCAATACATAAAATAGTTATTATATTATGTATAATGTATATATTATGTATTATATGTATTATATTATGTATAATTTTCATCAGTAATCGACATTTCATGTAACTTTTTTGACTAACTTGTGAAAAATATTTTAGTGTCTGCTGGGGTCAAGTCTCGTGTAAATATAAACAAGAGCACTTACAAGGTTCAGCAAATGAAAACCTCTTGACAAACAGCGCAAGTGTGCTATATCCAGCAAATATAAAGCTACTTTCAACTCATTTGAGTTCTGCTGTTGGTTTATATACTGATATATACAAATTAACAATTAAAAGAATACCATAATATTTCGTAAAACAATATGAGATTCCGGAATGTAAGTTTAAAAATGTTATTCGGTTTTAAGGTTTTAACACGTAAACCTTTCAATTAATTCCTAAATTAAAACTTACAACTAAAGTGTAATGATTAGATACTATTGAGAGACAGATGAGAGAAGTGAGTGATTACCTATAGATTGAAAATGCATTTATTTTTAAGTCTTTTTTTTAACTGACCATTGCTTGAAACAAACCTCTATCTCTAATTACGTTTTTAATGGAAGACTAAATCAGTCAACGTAAAGTGCAATATAGCTGTTTGTATAGTGTAAAAAAGCTCTGAAAAAAATTGAGCTGTACTAGTGGTGTTTATTATCCCTTGCTCAATAACATGTTTTACTATAGTCGTTTTGGTAAATTTACAATTATAGTTTAATATTTTTATAACAAAACTTATTATGAGTCGTTTTCTCCAGTTAGGATAGATTTTTAAAGTCGAGTACCAGCTGATTTTAGCTGATTGGGTAAAGCTGTGCCCAAGTATGTCACGTATTGTATTAGTAGATAGCCGGTATCTCAATACAGTAAATCTCGATGGCAGCTGCTCCCATGCATGCCAACAACGTGCGGTAACCCCGTGTTTTGGAATAAATTATTTCCTGTTTGAGCTACAAGTGTTTAATATTAAAATTATGAGTTTCTACTTGCTGCATATAAAAGCAAATCTTTTACTTAAAATCGCCATCATCATACACGATTGAAATGCGTTTAGAACAATATAAGGTGAAATTAAATAAATGCTGTAGTAATATATTTTCCGATAAATCATAAGGATATATAGGAAATAGTAGTATTAAGGGGGTTCTGCACTTGAAATGGTGATTTTTTTATATCTAGGAATTAACTAAATCGATTATGGTGTTTGTACCTGTCACTTCCCGTAGGTACCAATTGGGAAATGTGGTACTCTGGATTTAATTTTAAATTTTAAGCCAAACCGTTGGACACTGTTTCAATTACCGTAGCCTTCGGTTGTAATACACT
Organism: Neoaliturus tenellus; assembly: GCA_030545055.2. NCBI lineage: Eukaryota > Metazoa > Arthropoda > Insecta > Hemiptera > Cicadellidae > Neoaliturus > Neoaliturus tenellus. The sequence continues at coordinate 32,420,406 of CM061533.1, forward strand.
AACACACTCTCAAAGACGTATATGGTAATTTCCAAGGAAACTCTTGACATTTGAGTGACGACATCTTTTATTAAATTCAAAAAAATAAATTAATTACATCCTTGATATTTCATTTCATTTACATGTGCCAGTGTGGTAATTTAATTTTAGTACTATTTGATCAGACCAGTTAAAATGTTATAGACTCAAAATACAATTTATGTATGATTACTGTATCAGTAAATATATGGAATGATCTTACTTGGTTAAGATGACTTTATCTACACTGTTCCCCAATAATCGGACTCTATCCCGTACCTGGAGCTCGTCTGGAAAACAAATTCCCAGAATAATAATATGAGGTAAATTACATTTAATATTTTTTTTTTTTACAAATTTACGTGAAACAGTTCTTTGATAAAAAAATTTATTGAAAACTTATTTATGCAAAATTCGTTATGAAAATTCCACATGTGCTTTTCAATGCAAAAATGAACAGGAAAGCTATCAATACTTTACATCACTATTTACATTTAAATAACAATAAATGCATGATAATTAATTATTTGGAATATTAACATATTCAAGAAAAATCTATTTTACAGTTTCATAAGTTGACAATATATTATATTATGACAATTGAAATTATTATTACTTACTATTTCAACGAGCAGGTATTTCATGTGGGGAGACAGTAACAAAAGTGAAGAAAATTAGCTGAGTTTAAAATTAACAGACATTCTTTTTTTGTTTTGTTCAGCACTAGTGCCAACCAGGCAAAACTAATTTATCCAATGTAACTAACTTAAACTACCTCTTGTTATGCAATGACACTATATAATGTAAATATCTTTTTGTGAAAATAAAGTTTTAAAATAATGAAAATTATTTCCTTGTAATCAGTACAAAATATCCCCTGACCTCCTAATTTTCACTTATTTTAAAACATAATAGCATAACTCTTTACATGGACAACAAATTAACAGAACATCTTTTTTTTACATGTATAATTTATGAAGTTAAATGACTGAACAAGAATTTAATCAAGGCAACAGTACTCTCATCTCCAACTTCTTCCAATAGTTACACTTTTTGCTGCTAGGCAGCATCAGCGCGCGGAGTACAAGTATTGCCAACATAAAACGAAATATTCAACCAAATTAAAACTTTCTTTGTGTGAAAACTTAAAGAAAAGAACGTTTGAAATGTTATAAATCATTACACCTTTTGTTCAATCAAAATTAATGTCTTTTAGGATACTCACAAATGCAATTTTATAATCGGAATGTCCAAACAAATTTCTTTTTCACAAGTATAATAAATCTGATTAGTTGGCAATTCGGTTATTTTCGGATCTGTGGACAATCACTCTCTCTTTGTTCGGTTTTGAGTCCGTTGTTTTGCATGTGGATTTTTATGTTGTGTGGTTTTGTGTGGTTTTTTTTGTGTTTTGTGAAAGTGTCAAGTGCAGTGAAAGTGTTAAAGTGACCTTGATAGTATCCTTAATAACTAAATCAATCGACCGCATTCATTCCGTTTATCATTTATTCGTCATTCGTGTCCCAATCATACCCTCGTACACTCGCATACAATCCTTCATTCATTCTAATGCACAGATTAAAATACCCGAATTTTGTTCAAATCCAAACCCTTTGACAAAATTAATTCTTTAATTACATTCAATTACACCTTTTCCGATCATAAAATATACATATTAAATTATATGGCCTTTCTAAACTCGTTTCTATACAAACATAAACATGAAATATAACCTATCATGATTTAACAGGCATAAATTCCTTAGCTAAACCTTTCATGTTCGAACAACACTTTTTGGCATAAACAATTGGGCCTACATAACCAAAGAGAATGTAAAATATATACAGAGTACATCTCTTGGTTATTAAATCTCTTTTCTTATTTACAACTAACCAGGTTCATAAAGTTTTAAGTCAATTATGTGGGTTTTTCTCACATCAGTAGGGTCTGTTGTTCTTTGCACCAAACAAGTAACATCAGTTAACCAATGGATTATCCGGAAGATTCCAATGTATCTCGGAGCTAGCTTCTTGCAAAATTTCTTGAATTTGTTGCTTAAATAATGAGTTCTGACGTAGACTAGCGAATTCAGCTTGAATGGGTGTCTTGATTTTGCCGGAGAAAATCTCAGTCGGTTTCTGTTCTGCTGGATACTTTTTCTTGCATTATTTATGGCTTTCCTTAGATTTTCCTTCCTTTCTTCAAGTGTTAATTCGTTTGAAATTAAGTTCTTCAGGTCCCATAAATTTGTCAATGTGCAGCTAGGCTCATGCTGGAACATTAATTTAAATGCACTGGTTTTGGTGGATGAATTTATAGCTGTATTTAGACTGATCTGTACCATGTCTAATTCACTGTCCCATTCAGTCTGCTTATCATGATAAAAACGTCTTAACAAGGCGCCTAAATCTCTGAGTATGCGTTCAGTCCGATTTCCACTACTTTTATAACTGGGGGTGGTCCTGTGGGTTATGTAATTTTTGAATAAATATGCCTTGAATAGGTTGGAAGTAAAGTAACTTGCGTTGTCAGTAACTATTGTTTTTGCTATGGAAAAATTTGCAAAAACATTCTTCAATTTTTCAATTATGGCCTTTGAAGTACAGTTCTTTATAGCGTACAACCAAGTATATCTTGTGTAAGCATCTAAAATGGCAAGAACATATTTATTCTCTTTTTTGGAACGTACCAGTGGTCCTAATAAATCAATGTATAAAGTGTCCATGGCCTTTTCAACTGGGATTGATACTAGTTTTCCTTCAAATTTTCTTTGGGTACTTTTTGCCATCATACAGGTTTTACAAGCTTTGACTTTTATCTTGATAAACTTATCTAGATTAGGGCGATAGAAATATTCATTTACTCTTGCGGTAGTTCTCGCTATGCCAAAGTGACCTCCGAAGATAGTGTGATAGTGTGAATGATAGTATGTGAATATTAAATTGAATAATCTCTCTGGCAGATAAATCCTTGGCTTTCCTGCGGAGTTACGGTACATGAGAATGTTATTTTTCATAAAGTAACAATTACTATTCTCCGATTTCTTTATGCTTTCCATGATCTTGAGGCATTCTTGATCCGTTTGTTGGTGTCTTTCTAACTGTGTGAAGGCTAAAGGAATTTCTTCCACTAAATTCCAAAAATATTTTTCTTCATGATTTTTCGCAGGTGGGTGCTTAATATTTTTATGTACAATATTATTTACATCTTTGTTTGTAGTTTTTGTTTTCGCCAGATTAGTTATCTTAAGTTTTTCCTTACTTTGGCGCACCAGGGAATTTACTTCAGATTTGTCTTCTTCATTTTCTATCTTCTCATTATTTTCTTGGTTTTCTGAATATAATCTCGACAAACAATCCGCCAATAAATTTTCCGAAGAATTTCTGTGCTCAACAGTGTAATCTAAATTTAATAAGCGCTCGACCCATCTTGCCAATCGGCCTAATTTGCGCTTAGTGCTCAAAACATAGCTTAATGCTTGATTGTCTGTGATCAGTTTAAAAGGTTTGACTTCTAAGTATTGATGGAAGTGTTCTATAGCATATATAGCACTGAGAGCTTCTTTTTCATATATGGAGAATTTTAATTCCGCATCAGTGAATTTCCTGGAAAAATATGCTATCGGTAGCAAGTCATTATTTTCATTTCGTTGAAGAAGTACAGCTCCAGCTCCAGAATTCGAAGCATCTGTTTGCAGCACAAATGGCTTTTCAAAATCAGCCAGCTGAAGTAAAGGTGGGTTGCTTATGGCAGCTTTTAATTTTTCAAACGCTTCCTGGCATGCATTACACCATTTAAATTTCACTCCCTTGCGTTTGAGGCGGTGAAGAGGTACACATATGCTCGAGTAGTTGGGTATGTAACGACTCCAGTATCCGCACATGCCTATAAATCTGCGGACTTGCTTAACTGTAGTAGGCACAGGGAAATTTCTGATGGCTACTGTTCTCTCCGGGTCAATGGTAATTGTATTATTCCTAATGCGGTGGCCTAAGAAACTTATTTCTTCGCAAAAGAATTTTGCCTTTTCTGGGTTTACGGTAAGGTTATGTTCAGCCAATCGCTTTATTACTTCCTTTAAATGTGTTAAGTGACTCTCTTTATCCTTACTGTAAATTACAATGTCATCTAAAAATTTTATTAGATAAACAAAATTGATATCATGAAAAATTCCATCCAGGTAACTCGATAAAACGCTGCTACCTATTTGTAGGCCAAAACTAACTCTTTTATATTGGTATTTCCCAAATGATGTACAAAAGGCTGTTAAAGGTCGGCTTTCTTTAGTTAGAGGGCACTGTAAAAAGGCTTTGTTAAGGTCAATGACTGAAAAATAATGCGCTCCTTGTAAGTGCTGGTACAGATTATTCAAATCGCCAATGGGATAATCCATTTTGACTAATTTTTTATTCAATTCAGTGTAGTTAATTACAAGTCTATCTTTCTTTGTGAGAAAGGCTGGTGATGAATATGGGCTAGTTGAAACTTCGATTATATCTTGAGATAATAAATCTTCTATGATAGCCTTCATTTTCTTAAGGTTTGGTGGACTTAAATAATAAGGCCTAATGCATACAGGTGTTTGATCTGTAACTTCTAGTTTAACTTCCAAATTCAGGGCAGCGCCAATTTTGTCAGTGAAAACATTTGGGTGATTATTTATTATACTTTCCACTTCATTACGCATGTCTGAACAACCTATAATAATTTCGTTCACAGATGAATTTTCTGGCTCAGCAAATCCATGAATATCTATTTTGTTTTGCGGTTTGAATTTAAAATAACATAGTCTCTGGTCCAAGTCTAGTATTAATCCTTTATCTGAAATGAATGGCATTCCTAAAATCATGTCAAATGGGTTATGTTGCATGACCAAAAAATTTTCTTTCCAACTAAAAGTTCCAATTTTTATTTTAAATTTGCATTTTCCCAACACATTAATTTTCTGTTCATTCGCTGCTAATATTGTACCTTCCCATTTTTCTAATGCTTTAACAATATTTAATGATTTAAGTTTCTCATATAGGCTATGTGTGATCAGATTTTTACTGGATCCAGTATCAAGTAAGGAGTTTACTATTATTTTTTTGTGTACTTCGATTTGAAGACAAGGTAGGCTATTATTTACATTTACTTTAATTTTATTATGCTTAATCCTTTTGAATTTGTTCCATCCTTTTACTAACTTCCTTAACTCAGTCTTGTATTCGTGGGAGTGATTAGGACTAGGATCTACGTGATAATCAGCGGGAGTACTAGCGTTGATTTTGTTAGGACTAGATACCCCCTCGATTATGAGTTTTTTTGGAGCTCTGAAACATTGCCTGGCGATGTGTCCTTTCCGGTTACAGTTGTAACAAGTTCTTGTTTGCGGGTCTTGTGCTCTTGAGGACTGTGAGGAGTTATTTTGGTTTGCATGGGGATTGAAGCGTTGGTTCTGCTGATGTGCGTTTCTAGGAGTGGAATACATAGGCCTATTTGTAGAAAACTCTGGTCTGCTGGTATTGCGATGTGAGTTACCGTTATGGTACATTTGTTCTCTTAAATAGTCATTATAACGGACATTATTTAAGTTTATGCAAAGTTGATCTAGGTCCTGGAATGTATGTGGATTATTTTCAAAAATAATTTGATTTCTAATTTCTGGTCTTAGTCCATTTTTTATGAATGAGACAATGTCATTTTCAGACAAACTGGTTTTCAGGATCTGGTTGTTAATCTTGATTTCATTTATGTACAGAGATAAAGGTTCATTGTGAGCTTGAGGTCTGTAGATTAAGTCTTGTTTTAATTTTTCTTTCAGGGTTACTGGTATGAAAGTGTTAATAATTTCTTCATGTAGTTTGTCGATAGTTTGTCCTTGACCTTTGCATTGCAAAATTTTGGTACTTAGGGGTGGTGTAGTATAACTGGGCAAAATTTCGAGCAGTTGCTGATCCGTTAAATTGGTTTCAGTTCTGATTGTAATTAGATTTCTCAAAAATGACAGTAAGGGTTTGATTTCTAGCCCGTTGCATACAGTGATTTTGCGCAAGTAGGCTTCTGCCGGGTTTGAAAGTTTATTAAAAATTTTTATGCTTGAGTCTACTGGTAGCGATCCAAGTGACGGCTATTTGCCGTTTGAGGCATGTTTGTGTGAATGAATTGTTTGTCATGCGTGTTAGCGTTTTGAAGGTTAGTTTCTAAGTTCTGATTTTTATTTTGGTTGGGTTCCGAAACGCTGTTGTGTTCATTTGATTCTTCCTTACTAGTTTTTATAGGAGTGGATGTTTCATTAGGTTTATTAATTCTTTCAGCGCCTAATTCGAGCTTATCCGACAAATTTTCCTCTTCAATTAGTGACTTGTTGAGGTTCTCTTGATGTAACTCTAATTCAGCTTGGGATACTTTAGCCTTTGTTATGTCGTCAAATTTAGTTGTTAAAGAGGTTAGTCTTTGTTTGTGTTTTTCTAAGTCATTGGCATTATTTACATCTAATTTACAAGCGGTTAGGTTATTAGTCCTAAGCTTTAGGTGACTAAGCTTTGCTTTAACTTTTGCTACCTGTAAATTGGTGACTTCTTCCTTAGAATCTTCAATTAGAATATCTAAAGCATCTAATTTGTTCTGGATGGTTTTAAATTCATTAGCTAAAGTTACCTTACCGCTAAGGTTGCTCACGTCTGGTCGAGTGTCTAGGATTTGTCTTAGCTGTTTCCTGAGGGCTTCTACATTGTCATGTATTGTTTCATGTCCTCTACATAAAATTTCGTACTGCAATTCATCCTTGCTGAGGTAATTAAGATTAAATTTTTCCATGTCGGAAAATTAATTTCTTGTTAAAATTACCATAGGCTATAATTTTTGAGCTAAATTTTTTGCAATTGAAGTATGTCACTTCTAACAATTGACTTGCCAATTTTTCTTGGGGTGGTTAGAGTGAAGTGCGTTTTGGAAATGTCACTGGTCCTAGGTTCGTTAAAGACTTAAAACAGCAGAGTTGCGCACTTTTTGTACCTGTCACTTCCCGTAGGTACCAATTGGGAAATGTGGTACTCTGGATTTAATTTTAAATTTTAAGCCAAACCGTTGGACACTGTTTCAATTACCGTAGCCTTCGGTTGTAATACACTAACACACTCTCAAAGACGTATATGGTAATTTCCAAGGAAACTCTTGACATTTGAGTGACGACATCTTTTATTAAATTCAAAAAAATAAATTAATTACATCCTTGATATTTCATTTCATTTACATGTGCCAGTTTGGTAATTTAATTTTAGTACTATTTGATCAGACCAGTTAAAATGTTATAGACTCAAAATACAATTTATGTATGATTACTGTATCAGTAAATATATGGAATGATCTTACTTGGTTAAGATGACTTTATCTACACTGTTCCCCAATAATCGGACTCTATCCCGTACCTGGAGCTCGTCTGGAAAACAAATTCCCAGAATAATAATATGAGGTAAATTACATTTAATATATATATATATATATATTTTTTTTACAAATTTATGTGAAACAGTTCTTTGATAAAAAAATTTATTGAAAACTTATTTATGCAAAATTCGTTATGAAAATTCCACATGTGCTTTTCAATGCAAAAATGAACAGGAAAGCTATCAATACTTTACATCACTATTTACATTTAAATAACAATAAATGCATGATAATTAATTATTTGGAATATTAACATATTCAAGAAAAATCTATTTTACAGTTTCACAAGTTGACAATATATTATATTATGACAATTGAAATTATTATTACTTACTATTTCAACGAGCAGGTATTTCATGTGGGGAAACAGTAACAAAAGTGAAGAAAATTAGCTGAGTTTAAAATTAACAGACATTCTTTTTTTTGTTTTGTTCAGCACTAGTGCCAACCAGGCAAAACTAATTTATCCAATGTAACTAACTTAAACTACCTCTTGTTATGCAATGATACTATATAATGTAAATATCTTTTTGTGAAAATAAAGTTTTAAAATAATGAAAATTATTTCCTTGTAATCAGTACATGTTATTTTATTTTCAGGAATATAATTAGAATGTTATTTGTAATTTGAACTTGTAATTTTGAGTTTAGCATTGAAAAAAATAAATTCGGTTTTTTGTCAAACATTTGCTAATTGTTTTCATTATATATAAAATAAAAAATATTTTCCATATTTTAATGCTTTTGGGGTTAAATTAGAATAAAACCGTAACAAACTCTTGTTTTTCATAATCATAGATTTAGAGGTAATATGTAAACCACCCATACTTTTATATGGTTTTTATAATGAAATTGCAGTTTAGAAAACAAATTATTTATTACAATTTAATAGATCAAGTTGGTTTAAAATACAACAATTCTTAGCAACTAGAGTCTTGACAACCTACAAAAAATCCTATCTTCATTTATTATATGGTTCTGAAGTTATATTCAAATTTATTTCTGAAAATATGGAAAATTCCCTTAGCGGATAATCACAATCGAAGTTGGGCAATAGGTTAGCATGGACTCTTAAGTACCATATCTATTACTTATATGAACACACCGGATGGACTACCTATATTTTCATAAATAAAACAAAAGTCTTAGTAGCCCTGCAAAGTCTCAAAATGTATATATCTTTAATTACTTATTTTCATAAATTTATAAAAAAAATATAAGTAAAAATAAGGAAAAATTGTGTTCATCGCTTTGTATAGTTGCAAATAACACCCCTAAATAGTTTTGCAAATAGTTTCATCTTGTAATATTCTTTTCAGAATTAAATGTGGAATAAAAAGAGACAAAAAATATTTTTTTTAAAACTTTACTAATAAATCTAAGCAAATAAAAAATTTAAGAATATAAAATTAACTGTGGATGACGAATGTTTATCTGGATGGCCTTTTGTGTATCATAAATATACTAGTATAAATATATGTTCACAAAACCAAAATATATAACCATAATATACACAACTGATGAAAGCAGAATGCACTAAATACTTGGCAGTCAAATCCAAGGGGTCATCAGGTAGAAGTTTAATACTGCAGTTATATTAGATGGTGATTTTGATACTTAAAGGTGGGTTTACACTATATGGCTGGAGAGCTATATAGCTCTGCTATATAGTTGAGCTATGTAAAAATGAGCTATATATAGCTCCGTCAGCTACATGTAGCTCTGCTAGATGCTACCCAAACTTTTGGATAGCACGTTTTCTGCTATATAGCAGAGAAAATAGGCTTAAGTTTTGCTATATAGCTGGGCTATATAGCAGTTCTCCAGTGTCACTTTTTGAACATATAGCAGAGCTATATAGCTGTGCTACATGTAGCACTCCTACATATGAACCTACCTTAATGGTGAGAGCAAAGTTTGCCAATAGCGGCCTACTAAAGTTTTGAAATCACACAAAGTACAAAAGATAGGCTCATGCAATATACTGAGTACGTGCCCTTTCAAAGTCGCTTTGTTTCTAAACAATAGCTTGCTTAAAGTGAAAACAAACATATCTCTCTGAAAGCCTTAGGGAGTCTTACCTTTACCCGGGTCAAGGACCCGTCAGTCACCTTACATAGGAACACAATGAAACTCGCATGTTCACAGGGAATCAATATGAACGTCTCGTTTAAGAAAATGTATAATTAGATGAATAAAAGTACATTAAACTCTCCGAAAATTTTGGTTAAGAAATTTTAAACATGCACACCGCTTCAAGAATAACATTTCCGTAATGAAGTAGAAACAAGTGTTCATAATAATATAATAAAAATCAGGCATTTTTTTATAAAATATTAATTAGAGCGTTACATTTATTATGTGATAAACATCATAAATTTACAAATTTATACCACATGCCATGTAGCAATTTAATATAGTATAAAATGTTTTGGAGAATTTCTACTACAGAGACGGTGGTAGGCATGGTAAGACCCAAGCCCAACAGTGGTTTTATCATTTTGAGGTCCCAAAAAGCCAAAATCACTATTGTTTGATTATATATACATATGTATATATCTATCTATCCATTTATATACCTATCTAAGTGTCCGTGGTACTGACAACTTTTGAAATGAACGTCTAATTTGGATTAAAATTGGTATGGAGATGTAATACCAGGTCTAATTTCATAATTTCGCGAAGCAGCATGATCTAATTATAGAAAACGGGGCTTAATAGGATTTTAAAAGGATCAAAAAGGAGTTATTAGTATATTTTAACTCAATTTTTAATATTCAACAATTAATTTTAACTGAAACTATTTAAAAGGCCTAAAAAAACAATCAATTCAGTATTACGAATTTTTAACCTAGGGTAACTGGGTACGGATGGAATCAAAAATGATTTTCCCATCACCTTCTTATGACATGATCTAGATAGGGCTTAACTTATACTTGCCTCAGAACCCATATGTGGAAGACCTACATACTCAAAAATATGGGATTCATGGGAAAATAAAAAAATTGCCAGCAGATTTAAGCAAATTTTGTGTTAACTTTCACCGATGAGGGATTAACCCAAATTTCATAACAACACCCCAATGAAGAAAAAAAATTATCATTTCTACGGAGTTTTAAGGTGAAATTAAAAAACTAAATTTCCATTGAAAATTTTCTGAGTAAGCAGGTGTGCTGCGATAAGGGTTATTTATTTTTATTAACAATGTATGGTGTATAATTGAATGGTAATCATGTATGGATATGTAAATGATAAAGTCTCAGATGAAGATGAATAAAGGGGCTTTTGAAACTGCAACGTTAAAAATAAATAAATAAAAGTGAAATAAAAAGATATTTAATAGAACTAAAAAGATGATTGAAAAATAAATTTAATCTATCTATCTATTTACTATTCCTAAAAAGTTTCTTAGACTAAGGCGATATATGCTGAAGCAGATCTTTCCATGAAAGTTCAGGAGTGAATCCACAATTGTTTGCGGTACATCATGTCTGCCAATATATTACGTGACACGCTGTGTTGCTAAGTGGGGAAACGTGTTTTGGAAAATAAAACTATATTTTGACCACGTTTTTATCTGAGTAGTTCAGATCATTTTAGATTTACAGAATCTAACAATGTGTTATAACGATTTTGCAGATATTGGTTTTGGCTGGTATATTTAGTCCTATCGAATTTAATTTTAGATATGAGTATAAACCATTTTTTATATATTTTATCTCAATAAATATAAATAAATAAAATCTATCATCAACTTTCTTCTAGGTTAAAAGTAATGGGAAATCATATGTATACAGCAACACTGCAAGTATAAAGATTACTTTTTAGTAATTTAAATGCTTTTTATTCCGTTCACTGGATTCGATTAGAAACCAGCCAACTTCAGCGAGTTTTTAATCGCCTCGATATGAAATTTTGAAAATTTTAAAGTATGTAAGACGATTTTGTTATGTATCCAGTTAAAAAATTATCAGCAACAAATAATTAATTTACAGTGATTTTCTAATAAATAGTAAATTTAAATTAAAATATTTATATACACGAAATTCATTCAAAATTCTTGGTTTATGACACTGCTATGGGTAATAATTCATTACCAAAATAATTCTTATAATAAGTAAAATAATCAAATTAAGATTCTTGTAGATTGTTTGCCAAACAATAAAGAAAAAAACATACATTTGCGGAAGAGTTCAACTGTTACAAAACTACTCAAATCTCCAGTTATATTAGTACAAACAGCAAATTGTCCCATGTCGAAAACAACTAAGTCATATTTATACCAAAACCATAGTTAAGTATCCTTTTCACTGCCGTTTAAACTGATTGTTTGTTATAAATAGTACATTTTTTTAAATATATATCAATATAGTCATATAATATGAATTAACTAAAGTGACGTTTGTAGTAAAATAATTTTTGGAACCTTAAAAAATTAAAAACTAAACAAGTAATAATTAAAAAAAAAAAGAAAAGGCAAAGAGTGAATACTGTGCCAACGTTTCTATTACCGTATATATCATGTTGAACAATTTATGTTGGTTTCAAGATATTATCTCGTTTTGTTAACATTATTGTGTTGAGAATAACTACATTTTCAACTAAATGGTCAATGTATATATTTTTAACTGAAATAAATTAACCAGTCTTTTATAAAACTTTGGCTTATAAAAGTTTAAAGCGCTAAATCAATAGCGAAAGTCCTAAAATATCAATTCAAAGTCACAATCAATAATTGGTAGCTATGTGTTTGAATACCGCTTTCAATTATCTCTGAAGCATTTATGGAACGTTCAGACAATCGGTTAAGGCTCAGAGTCGTCTGGGGAAATTAGAGTTCCTCTTTCAATGGGTTGTTCAGGTTTATTTAAGAAAGATTTGGCGTGTATAAATTGCTATTCAGGTGCACACAATGTTAAGCTTGTGGTACTTGACTATACGTGAAATGTGAATCATAATTAAATAAATTATATATTTAAAAAATCTAATGTACAAACAATAAAGTTTATCCTCTCATATGAACATAAAAAACTTTTTTTTTTTTAGTTGGCTCTTTATATTTTATTAATTACTTATTACTACTTATTGTTTAAGTACAGGGTTACACGAGCAGAAGCAGTAAGTATTGAAAGAAGTAGCAGATTACTGTATATCTTCTTATGTTTATAACTACATGATTTGATTATGACAAATATACCCATTTACTACTATTGACTATTTCATCTATATTTTTTAAACCAATGTATGAAATGAATCACTTAAACGCTGTATTCTTGTGTTTTTTTATTAGTTTATATCTAGTTGGCAAAAATCGTAGGTTATAAAGAATCGTGGGCGAAGAAATCCTTGTTCAAAAAGCTTTTAATACTCTTCGAGGGTATTTCGTTCAATAAATTCTGTTATTGTTTTCATTTTTGTTTTAATTCTGCCATGGGTGATATTGGATTAAAAGTACAGAAAGTGGCATTTTCCGGAACGCACTTAAATTTTTATGTTTGAGGCGAAGGCGAGCCACACAGGAACATAAAATATCAGGTGCGAGGCGAAGCCGAGCATGTGAGAGCTAGTTCCACGATGAGGCGAAGCCAAGTACGGAAATAGTTTTGGCAATTGCTAGACGATAAGTTTCATCACGACGAAAAACTAGCTTATGCATATTTTTGTCAAATTTTGCATTGTTAAAGATTAAAAACAGTTGATTCAATTTACAAAAATTAAAGACAAAGAAACCCAACCACTTATAGTGGGCAAACAGAGGACTGATTAAGAGCTAGGAAAGGAAAAGTAAATTTAGAGAGAGTGAAAATCAGCTGATCGTTGTTACCTTTCTCTAGATCAAGGGTTGGGGAACAGTTATTTTCTTCATCATCAGCTGCAATCAAAAATAGCTAATTTCTCTTAGGTTTGATTAAAAATATTACATTAAAAAAATAATTTCAAGCTTTTTTTTAAAGATAATTTATCAAGGTTTACATATGAATCTAAAAGTACCATGTTTGGCGAGTGTGTGCTTTTGAAAAACTCCTGGCATAATTTCTTACAAAAAATCTTAGTAACGTTAATTAGATTTTTGTTCATAAAATATAGCCAATTAGTTTTAAGACTCATTATGCTTGACCAGAGTTTAAATAGTACAGTTTTAAACCTCACATACATTTAAAAACGTCTAAACTGCATAAACGCGAAAAATTACTGTACATTTACATGTTACAACCACTGTGTCTTGATTTACAACCCTTAAAAACTTAAAAAAGCACCGATAAGAAAAAAATCTGCATTTTACTTCCTGTATATTTTGTTTCGTTATTGTTGACTAAGAAAAAAAACACACACACAAGATATAAAAGTGACACTAGTTTTTTAGTAAGTAGAATTTTAGTACTGATACCAATATCTGTTTAATATTTGAAATATATTACTGTATTAGCAAAAAAGGTTCATAAATTACTATCCATAAGTATACTGCATATATTAACAAACCATTCCACAAAGAAGATGAAATTTATTTTTTTCTGCATATTATATTTCATTTCAATTAAATAAGAAGTGAAAAACTAGATTACTCTTGTCAAATTTTGACTCATTGGTCCACACCCTGTGTCATTACGTGACTTCTGCACCATAATGAAATCATTATTCAACTGTGTTGATTTGGTTTAAAAATGTACCTCATAAAATTTTCCATTATTTATTTTATTTTAAACAGCTTGACACCTAATTAATATTAAATAGACACTTACGTGTTCAGCCCAAGGTGTCACAGTTTATGGTTCATGCTGAACCGGTTTCGTGTCAATTACGACATCTTCCGCTGCATTTCATTTTCCAGTTAAAGCATCAGCTCATCTTGTGGTTGTTAAAAGGTTTAAAAATTTCTTTATTAGCCCATTATATATGTATTTATTTTTATGTATATTTTAAATTATTTGACAATTATATAATGGGCTAATGAAGAAATTGTTTATACCTTTTGACAACCACAAGATGGGCTTATGTTTTAACGGGAGAATGAAATGCAGCTAAAGATGTGTCGTAATTGACACGAAACCGGTTCTGCATGAACCTTAACTGTGACACCTTGGGCTGAATACGTAATTGTCTATTTAAAGTCCATTATTTAGTTTTTACTTTCAGTAATGTTGCTTATCGCAACGGTACAGATAAAACATACTTACCTGTAAGTAGTGAAGAAAGCAGAACTTTACCTCAGTTTTGGCATGATTTTATAGGGGGATTTCCTATTGGGTATTTTTTTGGACACAGATTTAAAATTTTGATACCGAGATTTGATATGTGCTAATGTTTATGTATGGTTATATTATATTTTTATATATTTGTGTATAGGTTTTTGATATTTAACATGGGGTTACTTTTCAGGTATTTTTTTGGACACAGATTCAAAATTTTGATTCTAAGGCTTTTTTTCTTGTAAACTAAGCATCCTAGAGGAAAATGTCAAGAATACAAATATTTGACTCTTTATCTACAACTTTCCTGCTGACAAAACTTGCCTGACCAATAAATAAAAAATTTCCTCACAGCCTAACTTTTTTATGTCAAAATCACTTTTTATATTTTTATTTATTCCATGTTAATATTAAAATTAAAGTAAATAATTTATGCTGTAATAGCCACCATATAGTCTAGTATAATACCTGAAAATATTATAATTTTAACTCTAACTATATTTATGGTGTGAAACTTGGCATCTAGCCGCCTGTACACTGCCTCTTGCTGGCCCCCTGTGCAGTGTGCTAGTAACCTTGACCTATTACATAAGAGAGTGGCACTGACCTAGACCGGTGCACAGTGCTGGAGCCTTGAATATTTTAAATATCTATTGGAGCAAACGTTTTCATGTCGTTTTTCGAATTTTAAAATTTTGGTGTTTTTAATATTTGCAACCGAGGTTATAAATAGACCCATTGTCACACAATTTTTCATTTAGTGTCCAGACTTCATCGAGGATGGATCGATCCGTATGTACTATTTGTTCTACCACTTTTAAATTTAGATATAGTTTATTGCGCCATATAAGAACCATACATAGAGTGAAAAAAAATAGTAAATAGAGTGAATAAAATTTGTAAGATATGTAATAATCATTTTGAAAATATTTCATCTCTAAAATCTCACATTTTAAAGGAACACAAATATTGTCATTGTTGTAATAAGGCTATTAATGTGCATTTTTCAAGACATTTGAAAAACTGTCAAGGCCCATATACTTTAAATGTTTTTAATGGAGAATTTGTTGAACATGAAATAAAAAATGCACTATTCTCTTATAAATTGCCAATAAAATGGGTCCTTGTGAGAAGAGTAAAATTTATTAAATACTTAGTTGAAAATAATCAGACTGTAGTAGATAAGGAATCGATAGCTAACTTTAGAAGTGTAACAACTTTATTAGTTGAGAGAAATGAAATTGAATCTCAAATTAATGAGTCTTTTAAGAAAATTTTTGAGTCAATCCAGTCTTTTCAACAAGAGGGAAGTGGTTGGGTTTATGATAAAACAATATTTTGGCATTTACATATTTACAATTTTAATCCCTTAAAAGCAAAATCCTATATACCCACTCCAGAATATATTAAAAATAAACATGCTGTTTTGAATATAAGAAATACTGATAATAAATGTTTTCTTTGGTCGATATTAGCATTTTTTATCCTAATTGGAGTGTAAATGCAAATCGAGTAACTTACTATAAACCTTTTATTAATAAGTTAAATATGGATGGGATTAAATACCCAGTTAAAATAAGTGACATTCATAAATTTGAGACTCAAAACAATATCAGCATTAATGTTTTTGGCCTAGAACAAAATAAAATTATATACCCTTTAAGAATTACCAAGGAAATTAAAACTATTCACATAAATCTGTTACTGTTACAACATGGACGCAAGACACATTATTGTTTGATTCGTGATTTTAACAAACTAATGTTAAGATCAACTAAAGATAATTGTAAGAAATATTACTGTTATTTGTGTTTACAAAGGTTTAAATTTGAAAATGGACTCAAGAAACATTTTGATTATTGTAAATTATATGATGCTCAAAGAGTAGAACTAAGTAAAAAGAAAATATTAAAGTTTAATAATTTTAAATTTCAATATATGCTTCAATATATCCGGTTCCATTTGTAATATATGCTGACTTCGAATGCTTCATAAATAATTCTGAACATAAGCCTTCAGGATTTGGATTTGTAGTTGTTCAAGATTCAAATATCATTTATGAAGAATTTTATAGTGGCGAAAATGTTATGGAGGTCTTTTTTACAAAATTATTTGAAATTTATGAGAATCTTATGGATCGATTGAATGTTTATATGCCCTTAATAATGACCCCTGAACAAGAAGCTATGTTTCAGTCTGCAGTGGATTGTTTTATTTGTAATAAACAATTAGGAAATAATAGAGTCAGAGATCACTGTCATTTAACTGGTAATTTTCGAGGTGCTGCTCATAATGAATGCAATTTAAATTATAAAATGACTAAGAAGATACCAATTCTTTTTCACAATCTTAAAAATTATGATGCTCATTTAATTATGCAACATTTGGGGAAATTTAAGGAGAATCGCAAAATAACTTGCATAGCAAAAGATATGGAAAAATATACAGGGTTAGGCAAAAGTCTGGATACCCCCAGTTAACTTTTTAACGCGTTGCAGTAGGAAAACCAAACTCGGCACATGTTTACAAAATCAAAAACGGCACTTTTTCATCAACTACACAATTTTGCCCCTGCCCCCAAAATGGGGTATTTTGGGGGCAGCCCCAAATTTTTAAATGTAAACCCCTATCGAGTGACCCCTCATTTTAAACGGTTTATCAAGAGAAATTAAATGGCGCAAACCGGAGGTCGATATCTCACCCCTAACCAAAATGGCAGCCATTTCAAAATTTGACATGGGCAAGCAAGTAATTTTTTAACACGTTGCAGTAGGAAAACCAAACTCGGCACATGTTTACAACATCAAAAACTGCACTTTTTCATCAACTACACAACTTTGCCCCTGCCCCCAAAATGGGGTATTTTGGGGGCAGCCCCAAATTTTCAAATGTAAACCCCTATCGAGTGACCCCTCATTTTAAACGGTTTATCAAGAGAAATTGAATGGCACAAATCGGATGTTGATATCTCATCTCTAACCAAAATGGCAGCCATTTTAAAATTCGAGAAGGGTAAATTTACATTTGTTAAAATTAAATCGGAAAATAGCTTTTTGGAATTTATAATTTCTTGAATTATTTTAGAATTGAACCTAATAGCAGAAATGAACTAGTAGGTTCAATTCTAAAATAATTCCAGATATTCTCGATTCTAAAAAAGCTATTTTCTGATTTAATGTAAAGTCAATTTACCTTTCTCGAATTTTAAAATGGCTGCCATTTTGGTTAGAGATGAGATATCGACATCCGGTTTGTGCCATTCAATTTCTCTTGATAAACCGTTTAAAATGAGGGGTCACTCAATAGGGGTTTACATTTGAAAATTTGGGGCTGCCCCCAAAATACCCCATTTTGGGGGCAGGGACAAAGTTGTGTAGTTGATGAAAAAGTGCAGTTTTTCATGTTGTTAACATGTGCCGAGTTTGGTTTTCCTACTGCAACGTGTTAAAAAATTAATTGGGGGTGTCCAGACTTATACTTGCTTGCCCATCTCAAATTTTGAAATGGCTGCCATTTTGGTTAGGGGTGAGATATCGACCTCCGGTTTGCGCCATTAAATTTCTCTTGATAAACCGTTTAAAATGAGGGGTCACTCGATAGGGGTTTACATTTGAAAATTTGGGGCTGCCCCCAAAATACCCCATTTTGGGGGCAGGGGCAAAGTTGTGTAGTTGATGAAAAAGTGCAGTTTTTGATGTTGTAAACATGTGCCGAGTTTGGTTTTCCTACTGCAACGCGTTAAAAAGTTAACTGGGGGTATCCAGACTTTTGCCTAACCCTGTATATCATTTTCTATTGACAACTTAATATTTTTAGACTCATATAATTTTCTATCGCTATCTCTTGATAAATTAGCATCTAATTTAGACAGCTTTAGATTTGTTAATGATCCATTGTTACAAAGAAAAGGAATTTTTCCATATGAATATTTTACTGGGCCGGAGAAATTCACTGAACAACTCCCTCCTCTGGAGTCATTTTATAGCACTTTAACCAAAGAACATATTACTTTAGAAGACTATGAACATGCCCAGAATGTATGGAGAAAATTTAATATAAAAAATCTTAAGGAATATCATGACTTATATTTAAAAACTGATGTTTATTTATTAGCGGATGTGTTTGAAAAGTTTAGAGAATTATGCTTAAGTGATTATAAATTAGACCCCTTACACATGTATTCTCTGCCTGGTTTTACATGGGAAGCTTGTTTAAAAATAACACAAGTTGAATTGGAGCTATTTAAAGATATTGATATGCATTTGTTTATTGAAAGTGCTATCAGGGGAGGGGTTGCCATGATTTCAACTAGATATGCCAAAGCAAATAATAAATACATGGGTAAACATTATGACCCCAATAAAGAGAGTGTTTATTTAGTTTATTTAGACTGTAATGCACTTTATTCTACAGCCATGTGTGAGTCATTGCCTACTGGTGAATTTCAATGGACAACTGAAACTGATTATTTAAATAAGAGTGGAGAGGAGTATGGGTTTATCTTAGAGGTCGATTTAAAATATGATAAAAGCTTACATGATTTACACAATGATTATCCTTTAGCCCCAGAAAAGATGAATGGTGAATAACTGATTCCCAACTTGAATGATAAAAATAAATACATTTTACATTATAAAGCACTGCAAAAATATGAAGAATTAGGCTTGGTAGTTACAAAATATCATAGAATTTTAAAATTTAAACAATCAGCATGGCTAGCTCCTTACATTAATTTTAATAATGACAAACGTAAACAAGCAAGAAATTACTTTGAAAAGGATTTCTATAAATTATTAAACAACAGTTTGTTTGGTCGAACAATCATGAATCAAAGAAAGTTTAGAGATATTTACCTAGTAGATGAGTCAGAGTTAACAAAATATGTTTCAAAACCAAGATTTGATTGCAGTAAAAAATTTGACAATGGTCTTCATGCTGTACATTTAAAAAAACTAGTCGTAAAATTTGATAAGCCCATATGTATTGGAATTGCAATCTTGGATTTAAGTAAAGTGATAATGTATGACTTTCACTATTTATATATGAATAAATTTAAGAATAAAAAGCTCCTCTTTACTGACACCGATAGTTTGTCATATGCAATTAACACATTTGTAAACTTTAAACCTTCTTTTTAATAATTATGTTATACATTATTATAGTTTTTCCACAACCACTTGGTCCACAAACAATGCAACGAATATTGGTCGGAAACAGGCCCGATGGTTTTTTCTCTTTTATATTTTCATTAGTTATTTTAAATTTCTTCTTTTGTTGAATGAATGACATTTTTTATATAATAAAAATGAAATCAGGTAAAGGTTTATACTTAAAACCATATCAAGGTAAGGGACTAAAACCATATAGGGGTAAAGGGTTACTAAATACCTTAATTAATCATCTACCAACCCCTCTCCACATACCCGGGTATTCTTGGTGCGGACCAGCCACTAATGTACGTAAAAATTTAGCCAATAATGTACTTCCAATTAATAAATTAGATGCTTATTGTAAGGAACATGATATATTTGACATGAATAATCCAGATACAGCTTCTAGAAACAAAGCAGATATGAAATTAGCAGAGCAGGCGTGGTCTAGGGTTAAATCAAATGATGCAAGCTTAGCAGAAAAGGCTGCAGCTTATGCTGTAACTAATTTGATGAAAGCTAAAGCTAAATTGGGGATGGGATTAAAGTTTCCTAATAAAAAAGATGGACAACTTCCAATTACTAGAGGCCGCAAAAGACGTGCCACACTTTCGAGGGGTGTTTCTGAAAAACGAGCTAAAACATCAAAAACCAAGACTAAGAGAGTGCGGAATTAACTTGGATAATGATGAGGGGACACATTGGACAGCCTATCATAAAAATAAAAATGTAGTAATTTATTTTGATCCTTTTGGAATTCAACCTCCAACTGAAGTTATTGATTATTTTTTACCTTTTAAAATATACTATACCACTGATCAAATACAAAAATTAAATACTTCCATATGTGGAGAGTTATGTTTAGTTTTTATAAAATATTTTAATAATAAAAAATGTATTCATTCACGGTAACATTCACAGGTGTTGAGCCAGAGTTAAAGTCAACATTTTACCCTCCAATTGAGCTTAATGGTGATTATGTTATTGGACTTGTAGATTTTCAGGGTTATAATTCAATATTTAATGTTAGAAAACCTTTAAATACACTTAAATATTATAAAGTGGAAAAAGTGGTTACACCAAAAGGAATGGTAACAATTGATCAGTTGAATGAAGTATTAGATGGTGTTTTAAAAGTTGTTGTCAATGATAAAAAAGAAGCACTCACAACCACAAAAGTAAAAATTTTATATAAGGGTTTAATACCAAAGCTTAATAAATTAAATGATGACAAAATAGAAATATGAGATGGTGAAGATGTGTACTATTATAATCACAAAGCTCCACTCACAATAGAAATTCCAGTGGGAACTTATGAGGTATTTGAATTGGCAAAGGAAATTCAAAAACAGCTTCCAGATTTTATACTTTTAGCCGATAATAACACTATGAAAGCCACTCTGGTGAGTAGTAATGTATTTGACTTTACTAAACCTTGCCTAGGATCAATTTTACTGGGATTTCGTGGATTTTCAACTCCAGATGTTCCATTTTATTCCACAGAAAAAATTAACATAAATAATATTAATGTAATTAGAGTTAAATGTAATGTGGCAAATGGTTCTTATCTAAATGGTAAAAAATCACACACTATTCACAGTTTTTATCCTCAAGCCCCACCAGGCTATAAAATAATTGAAGTTCCAAGAAATATCATATATTTTCCAGTAAATACAACAACTTTGGATGTGATGAGCATTACATTTGCTGATCAAAAAGATAGGCCAATAGACTTTAATGGTGAAGAAACTACAATTACTTGTCATATAAAAAAGATATGAGAATATATCAGTGTAAGGGTTTAAGTCCACAAAATGTGCGATTCTTGCGATCAATTGGGTTAAAAGTTAAAAATTTTTCTATATATAAAAATGGAAGATTTTCTGGACGTTACAGGGAAATCCCAATTCGACGATAGTATAGTAAAAATTACAAATTACTCTTATGTTCCTCATAACACTTTAGCAATAAACAATTCAGATGAAATTAGAATTTGTATAAATAATCAAGATATATTAACTTTACCATCTAGGAGTTATTTATATATTAAAGGAGAAATTGAAAACCATGCTAAAGGACATTTAATAAATAATGCTTTTGCATTTCTATTCGATGAAATCAGATATGAGATCTCCTCAAGACTTATAGATTCTGTCAGAAATCCAGGTATAACAGGCTTAATGAAAACACTTTGCTCTTATAACAAAACAACAAAATTAACTAATGTGGCTTTTGACACTGATGAAAATTTAAACAAGTTTCACAGTAACGGAAAATTTAGTACATGCATACCCCTGGAATTATTAATGGGAGTATTTGAAGATTTTAATAAAGTTTTAGTGAATGTTAAGCAGGAACTAATATTAAAAAGATCCAAAAATGATTTAAACTGCTTTTTAACAACTGCAACTGTACCAACTCCTGTATTAAGTGTCTGCACTTGAACGTTTTTATTTAACTATTTTTCTACAACCGCTTCATTTTGCTTTAAAACTTTTTTATGTCGTTTAAATTTTGTCAATCACAATTTATTTCCAATACTTTTTACAATTTATACTTGTGTAGAAAGTCTTGTTTGAACAAAAGAAAATCGACATAATCTGTTAAATTAGTTTCACAACTAGTTGATTTTTCAATTTAGAAAGTTAATTTAAGAGATTTATGTTTAGTTTTATTATAGATAAAAATGAACAATGAGAACATGCAGTGTATATCACAACACTCCTCTCCGTTCTCCATAAAGTATTCAACAGACCTCGAGGGGCCAATAGGCAATATGTCTTTATGGTGTGTAAGAATATTACGTGGGGCTTCTCAAACAAGATTGCATTCCTTTGTTTATTTTTCTACTAATACTAATATGGAGTATTCCAATTTACGAACGTCTCACGGTGTAACATTAATAAAAATTAAGATAACAAAAATAACTGACACCAATCAATATTTTAAACCAATTTAATGTTTCATTATACGAAGTATTAATTAGAATCTATATATTAATAGGCAAGCATGTTTCGTTTCCTCCTTTTTTCTCAGCTCGTGTGCATCCTAGAAACAATCTGCGGATACCGTTAGAAAGGTACAGTCCTGTAGATGAGCAAAATCCCATTCTAATTCATATCGGACTCCAGGGCTACGCCCCACAGACTTTCAAAGTTTCAATGTTAATCTTATGGAGGAAGGATAATTGATTGAATCATTAGACAGTTGTTGTGAAAACAACTGATAGAAAAACAGATGTTTTAGTTATAAAATGTTTATAACTATAGTTATAGTTATAAACATTATGTTTATAGTTATAAACTCTTTGGTTCAGATCAACTGAAATTTGATCGAATTTCGATCAAAAGGCGATCTGTAGTTTGTATTATTATTATAATAAGTGTACAACGTACAATATTCTTTACTATGCAAATTTCTTTCATGTTTTTCGTTTATGAAAATATTATTATTATGATTATTACGTAACTTGACATGTATATTAACAATGACACATATTTTTTTTTTAAATAAAATACACTTTTGTAGTTTAATAAAATAATTCTATATATTTTTTACATTTGGTACATGGTTTAGTTTTTCAAGTTGAACAACAATCACGGTGGTTACAAAACAGTCGAGTGGGAAAAAACCAATTCTCTTTGAAGTTAATTGACCAGAAAAACTTTAGTTAATGTGAATTTGCATTGAAAAAATTTTTAATTCACTCAATACTCGATCATCTATTTAGTTTATACTAATAATACTATAGCATTTGATCAATTAAATCATGCATACCGTACTGTAGTCTAGATAATGTAAAAAATAGAAAAAATAAATTAAATTGTAACAAGACGAATTTCTAGATTCACAAACCAAAGCTATAGATGGACTGCTTTGCGGTGGCGGTATCAAGACCATGATCTGGATAAGCAACCAGATAGGACCCTGGTAAGCTGGACTCCGAGGCCATTAGAGGTACCAGGGAGGCCACTACAGCTTGTGGTGCAAGACCAATCAAACAGGGATCTCAGATACTACTGATCTAATAGTACATATGTATCTGACAGGGTTATTACATTGTAAGTAGTGATTTAGACCTTTTTTTAATATGTAAAAGAAATGCAATACTCATATTATGAATAATAAAAGACAACCCCCTCATTCAGTCACATAATCATCACTCATCATTAAAAGATCTTCGGTCTCAAACGGCCATTCTTATTTCAGTGTTTGTTTCGTTCACTAACTTTTTGTAAATAGTGTGGTAAATCCAAAAGTGTTGATAATGCTCTAACTTCAGAGCTCTAAATAGCCTGCTTTGAAATTGTTTATGCTAATTAATCTTGACAAAGATTTAAGAGCCATATGATTACTTGACAGACCTTAGCTTTTGAATTACATTAAATATAATTCCTCAAGCAATACTGCTATAATCATAATAATACTAGCTGTTGCCCGTCACGGCTTCGCCCGTGTTGAATTAGTTTTTAATCTCTTTTAAGACCTACGAAATCTTCTTCCTTAAAATATACATTATGATTAATACATTGAAATAATATGAGCGGTTCACCGATGAGCAAAGAGGGACGATCATGTTAAATATTAAGTCGAAGGCCATTGAGTAATTTTTAAGTCCAGTGGGGCGGACCCCTAAAGGGTTTTAAAAACTATAATTCCAAAACCATTTCTTGGTTACTTCCTATGAGCAAAGAGGAACATACGTGTCAAATATTAACCCCGTAGGTCATAGAGTAATTTTTAAGTCCAGTGGGGTGGAGCCCTAAAAGAGTTCAAAAACTATTTTTCCAAAACAGTTCTCAGTACATTTGAGTAAAGAGGAATGTCTAAGTCAAATTTTAACCCCGTAGGATCTATGGTAACTTAAAGGTTCTGTAGAGTGGAGCCCTAAAGGAAATTTGTAAAAACGTTTCCTAGTGAATGCCCATGAGTAAAGAGGAACGTCCATGTCAATTTCCAACCTCATAGGCCATAGAGTAATTTTTAAGTCCCGTGGGGCGGAGCCCTAAAGGGTTTCAAAAATTATATTTCCAAAACAATTTCTTAGTGACTTCCTATGAGCAAAGAGGAACATCCATGTCAAATTTCAACCCCGTAGGCTCTCTAGTAGTTTTTAAGTCCTGAGAGGTGGAGCCCTTAAGGAGTTCAAAAACTATAAATGCAAATTCGTTTCTTGGTGCCTTTGAGTAAAGAGAAATGTCCTCATCAAATTTGAACCCGTAGGATCGATGGTAACCTAAAGGTTCTGTGGGGTGGAGCCCTAAAGGAAATTCGCAAAATCGTTTCTTAGTGAATGCCCATGACCAAAGAGGAACACCAATGTCAAATTTAACCCAGTAGACCATAGAATAGTTTTTAAGACCAGTGGGGTGGAGCCCTAAAGGACTTCAAAAACTATATTTCCAAAATCGTATTTGTTTAATTTATATACAGTAATACATGAAGCAAATCACACCCCATTAGTTTAATAATTTACTTTCACTATCATATCTTTTCAATATTTCTATTTTAACTCACATATCATTGTTTATAACATTCTTTACTCTTGTTATGAATATACCTCCATCTCATCTGTCTTTTCAAGACCTTAATTTCTCTTTAATCAGGTCCTTATCAGGTCCTTATCCACCTAATCAGGTGCCTTACCTCAGGTCCTTCTAGAATTTTTATTGGTTCCCCTCCTGTATCTAGTATCTTAGTGAATACCTATATGAGCAAAGATGATGTCTATGCAAAAAATTAACCCTGTAGGCTCTATAGTAATTTTGAGGTTATTTGAGGCAGAGCCCTGAAAGAAATGTGTATACCACTTATTATTGAGCACCTATGACCAAAGCGATTCGAAATTTCAACTCCGCAGGCCCTATATTTTATAGATTCGTTCGTTTCTTTCAATTCGTATTGTAATTGGCCATAATTGTAACATTTTATTGAAATTTCGAAGACATGTGGGGTGGAGCCCTGAAGGGATTTTTGTGAAAGCGTTTCTTAGTGAGCACCTATGAGCAAAGAGGAACGTCCATGCCAAAATTCAACCCTGTAGGCCCCAAAAGTAATTTTGGAGTCAAGTGGGGCGAAGCCCTAAAGTGCCTTACAAAAGCGATTCTTAGTGAGCACCTATGGGCAAATTGTATTTTCCATTTAAAATTTAAACCCCTTAGGCCATCTAGCTTTTCATAATCGTTGTTTCCTAGATTCATATTTCAAATTGGCCATAAGAATAACATTTTGTTTTTCAAAAATGTGGCATAGCCCTGATAGAATTTTGCAAAACAGTTTCGTAGTGAGTACGTTCATATGAACAAAAAGGAACGTCCACGTCAAATTTCATCATCATAGATCCTATAATTTTTCAGATTCCTCGTTTCCTAGATTCGAACTAAAAATTAGCTATGCATAACAATAGATCAAAATTTTGAAGTCCTATGTGGCAGAGCCATGATGGAATTTTGCAAAACCGTTTGTTAGTGAGCATCTATGAGCAAAGAAGAACGCACATGCCAAATTTTAACATCGTAGGTCCTATAGTTTTTCAAATTCGTTGTTGCCTTGATTTGTATTAAATATTTTCCACAAGAATAATATAAAATGAAAATTTTGAAGTACCGTGGAGTTTTGAAAGAATTTTGCAAAACCGTTTCTTAGTGAGCATATTTAACACAGAGGAACGTCCATGGCAAATTTCAACCCCCTTGTACCCTATGGTTATAAAGATTCGATAATACTGAGTGAGTGGTATTTGACAAATTAGATTAAACCTAACCTAACCTTAACTCTAACTAATAAACATTTTTACACCAGTTAAATTGTTTATAAAGATAAAAAATATTGTCATATGGTTATGTCATCCTTTAAATGTATTATTTCACTAACAGCTGGTAGCTTTGAATCTTCAACAGCTAATTACATCAAATCTTTGAAGTCGTGTGGGGCGGAGCCCTGAAGGAATTTCGCAAAACAATTTCTTAGTGAGCACCTATAGGCAAAGAGGAACTTCCATTCCAAATGTCAACCCTGTAGGTCCTATAGTTTTGGAGATTCGTTGTTTCTAGATTTGCATTTTAAATGCTACATAAGAATAACATTGTAACGAAATTTTGAAGTCGTGCGGGGCGGAGCCCTGACTGAATTTTGCAAAACCGTTTCTTAGTGAGCGTTTTTGAGCAAATATGAACGTCCATGCCAAGTTTTAACCCTCTAGGCCTTATAGTTTTGGAGATACTCTGATACGTGAGTGAGTGGTATTTGACAAATATATAGTAGATTAATAATGCTCGTAATAATAACCATAAATTTGTTTTTAATTTACTATCACCTGAAAGGCCTGCAGATTTTTGTTTTATATGCAGGTGGACCACCGTCTTACCATAATTTCTAAACCACGGTTGCGCACCAATGATCTTTTTGTCCCCGAGCCGGGAGTTGAACCTGGGCCCGCAGAGTGATAACCCAGAGCTCTAACCACTGAGATACCTCCACTGACACAGAAAATAAATATAAATCACTGTATAATAATGCGATGGAAATTGGGTTAGTGGAAAGAGCTCAACAATAATGTTGAGGACTGAAACTGTGGTGTAAAGGACCTCAACATAAAATAAATTGTAGCTATAAACAATAAAAGAGCCGTCAATAACTTAAATTTTTGAGACTCTTCTAATTATTATGATCAATGGTGAATTATTATGACCAGCCAGGTTCACTCGGAAATGTGATGTCTTACACAGTGCAGCAGTCGAGATGAATGAGGTGTTGCGATTACAGACATAAAACAACGACGACATCGCGTTTAGTTGCCCGTATATATTCTCTTCTGTTTGTATTAAATTTTCTAATGAAACTAACATGTTTCGTGTATATTAGCCATTTGCAAAAGTAATGGTAAATGGGTTTATTATCTAAAATGGTATCATTTTATTTGGGTGTAAATGAAATATTTCATTTATTATTTATACTAATTACTTAAACATCATAAATATTTACCCAAAATTTATTTAAAATTGTTTTAACTTAATATGGCATTTTTTTTCAAAGTTATTCAGTAAGTTGTTGGAAAAAAACTATAGTAAAAGTTAGTAGTTTACAAATAATACACCATTATTTTATATTACAATGTTTTGCAAGTATTTTCAATATATTATATAAATTGAATTCATTTTTCTTTTAACTGTGTTTGGTTTGTCACTACATCAACTTTTTATAAACCAAATTGGATTATTAATCTCGGTTCATATTGCAACATCTGCTTTCCAACACTTTTTCTTATTATAGCTATTTTATAAGCATGGATTGAAGGAATCCAGGACACCAATATAAGTGTAGATGTGATAATATACTCAAGATTAAAGTTCCTTATTATTAAAATATGGTGTTTGAAATCATATCTTAAATGGATGAACAGGACACCAAAACTAAAGGTGATCGGCCTCATAGAAATATGCAATTTTTCTTGTATATTTAACAGAATATAAAGTTGGAAATGAATGTTGGTGTTAGCAACTTATTATTATGCGGAAATAACCTCAGATGTTTGATTAAGTTGAAAGATATTAGACTTCCTATAATTTTATATGCAATATTCGATGTAATATTTTCGAAAAAGCTATCCTCATAAAGTAGAGTTTGTGGTAACTTTTTCTACTATTGAAAAAGTTTAATCCAATATGTATATGAAATAATAACAAAAATTAATGTTTGAATGATAAATAATTACAAGCAATACTCCACTGACACCAAAAAATCACCAATAATATTCTCAGCTAAACTTTGTCGATAGTTTATCAAAATGTTTATTACTTTATAGTCTTGGTTGTTAAACACTTTATGAACTTAAAATTAAATGCTTACTTACAACTATTAATGTTAAATACTTATAGATTATTCATAATTAAGAATAAAATTTATAGGACAATATAGTTAGTATTGGTAATCACTACAAATTTTCTGAAACTCATTGATTTATTTCATATTTTCAATATGAGTACCTTTTAATTTTATCAGATTTGTAATGAGTCATATCAAACTATTTTCCCTGCGTTAAAGTTGATCACAACGACCACTAACTACTCTGTAGATCCCTGGAGTTGTAACCGAGGCAAGGTAACCGATGGCGGCCCCAATGAACCAATCAAGACTGAGATTATCCGTTACATTTGGCCGTTACCGGACCCTAACTGAGGCTTTAGGGTTAAAGTCCCTCCCTTCCACCAATGCTAACTCATGATTGATAAAATATGTTATACAGTAAGCATAATTCATTTCAAGAGAGAATTGTGGGTTTATCACAAACGCCATACTAATATTTGTTTGAATACTATATTAAAACAAAAAAAAATAACAGTTTAAATATATTTATTACTTGTTCATTTTAGTTTTTTATTTATAAGGGAATTGAAATGTTACTGCCTGTGTTTTATGGCACGCAAACTATACACGTTATAAAAATAAACAAAGAAGCAAACATAAGATAATTTAATACTATTATTAATGGTTTGATTATTTTGAAATGTTAACTTTCATACGGTGTTTGGGGGGGAGGGGGTTGATGGATTGTTGATATGAAATGGCAGCAAATTTTGTTATTTGGGGGTATTGGTTGGCGAGAATTGGATCACTATATAAGTTTGAAATCAATTTTCCATAAGTCGAATGATGAAGGACAGCGTAAATAAATCATTACTGTCATTTTATGATTTCAAATGTCTTTAAATTGAAAAACAGATTTACAAAATGCAGTTTACAAATCGTATACTAATTCAGTTTTCACACATATTTCTAAATTTCTAATTATATATACATATACTATAAATTTTTAATATAACGACCCATTTTTATTCTTCGAAATATCAGGTTATAGCTGATATTTCAACAAATTCATACCAACAACAAATTGATTTAATAAGTGTCTATGCTTAGTAACATCTCCTTTGCTACTTTGTTTCCTTTCATAGTTGTTGTTGTTGTTATTGCTGGAAACCCCGGTGGAATCTCAATCTCAGTATTATTTGTCTCAAAACCATTTAAGGTAGTTTCTTAAATGTTTTATTTATAAGAAATGATTTTGTTATCAACCGAATTATTATTTTAATACTAGGCAAAAACAAAGTAATAAGTTGTTTAACGTTTACAGAATATGGTCAAGGAATTGAAGCCCTGTAATGTTTGAAAAAAATTTTAATCCGTATCAAAGATATCAAAATGCGAAAACTCCAAATATAAAAATTACAGTATGATTTTAACATTAACTCTAGGCACGTTCTTGGACATTCGCATTACAGTATAACTGACTGACCGTCATGATTTCCTTACGTTCTGTATCCTGAAGCGACTCTAAATGGGGAGTTGTAATTCAAGTTCTCAACGGTATTATCTGACCGATCCCCAGATCCAAACTTGATAATCCAACACTGTCCACCAGGATTAGTTAGTGGGAGTAGTTCACTAGTTTAAAACTTTCTCTCGGCTGAAATGTATTTAATTTGCATTTTTGTATTGGGTAAAATATGGAATTATTTAATAGTAGGAAAGGTTTAACAACTAAATAATGCAAGCTTTTATTAAAAAATGTTTTTATGTATAAATCTAATTTATTTACGATTAACATGTTTCTAATATACAAAATTGATCATACATTTGTACTCAAAGTTGTGTAAATTCCTGCCATCAAGGGATCCAAGTCTTTTAATATGAAAATTAGATGGAATCCTTAGAATGCATTCATCATCTTCAAGGACTTAAATCTTCTCTTCATTTGAAGATTTTCGAAAAATTGAAAATGATACACATAGCACGCGCAAATTATACAAAAAACAGACATTAAAACAAAGAAAAAAATCTTCACAGGATGATGCCTATAACTGGCGGAAGGTTGGGTCTATTTCCAAATATTTTGATCCATGAATAAAATAAGATTCGGGGAATTTACTGCAATCCATCAACGCAACAAATAAATTGAAAATCCCCGATAGTTTTAGTTGTTTTCAATTTTCATCTAAAATAAATAATATTACTTTTAACTATAACTTTTAATCAAAATAATCTAATATTTTTCAATTTGTTTGAGTATTTTTATGTTTTTTTTTATGTATAATATACTAACAAAACATGGTTTTATAGTGGATAGTATTAATGTAAACTACCAAATTCTAGAGTGAATATTTTAAATTATATTTCCAAAAAAAAAAAAAACAGTTTATATGTTTTAAAATCATATCTATATTACTGTAAATTTAAAATAATTTCTTTAGGCATAAACAATCATAGAAAATATCATCTTCATCACCATTATGTTTTAAAACTTATTAAGACTTAATATGCAACAGTAAGCAAAAATAAGCAAAAATTCATTGTATTTTAAGTTCAGAACAGAAATGATTTGACCGCATTTCCCGAATTGTGGATAAAGCACAATACAAAGCCACACAAAAGGCTTTTCTGTGCAGCTAGAGCATAATCGGAGTCCAATTAGCGATTTGGTGGCCTCAATAGCGCCAACACGGGCGAGATATACTTAACCTGTTGTCGGTGTCGGACCAGCTACACGTGATTGGGGCTTTTGTTGGCGGGAAGGGTGTGACAATATACTGTACAGTATAAATACAATTATAGTATACGCTGGTACGTTGCCATTAACCCGGTTGATACGGACACGTGGAAAAGGCACTTATTGTATAATTAACAAACCTGGACGATCATTCCTTATTAAATTTGATAAATCAATCCTCGAATATCATTTTCATGACGCCTTCAAATTGATTGAAACTGATTGATATTTGAAATAAGATTGATATAATGTATAAGAAATTTCTGAGAACATTTTTGTGGGTTTTAAGGCTTCAGGCTTCATGCGCATAGCCATGACTATTATAGCCAGCCACCAAGTTCCAAAAATAATAAAAGACATTCTGTAGTGTAAACACCAAAATAAAACTTTATGATCTCTCTTTATAAAGCTAAATCCAGCATGCTAAGCCATTGCAACCTAGCATCATTTGCAATATGTAGACCGAACAAACCTTCGGAGAAGATAGACAATGAACACACTGCGACTATCTAACCCACATCCTGATACTCCGCTCCGCAGTAAATGAATTAATCGTACACAAAAATACAATTGCAGTGTCATTTATATACAAGTTAAAACGTTGTATTAAATTACAATAAGGGTTAAAATTTCAAAAAGGCTTTTTAAAATCTAAATCCAGTTAGCAATGTTTGAAAGTGATTTCAGTTACAAGTAATTTCGTTGAATTAAACAAACACAAAGGGTCCTTCTTAAATGAAGTTGTTAATCCTTAGTGTTTACCAGCGCCAACATATTTCTTTTCACCGGACCACACGAGCTTGTTGTTCATCAGCTTTGAGTTGAATCAGACTCTCCGCAATATGATCTGCAGTCATCCAAATGGAAATCGAATTTAATCAGTGTGGCTCCAACGAACAGCGCGAAACAATGTTTAACTGTGTGGTTGATAAAAGCTATGTATTGGCTTGGTAAGCATTCTCTACATTAACAGTGACTCAGAAAATTTAATTTTAATAGGACAAAATCATTATTAATTTAATCACTTATAACATTGTTTTTTGTGATTAGTAAAATCAAAAAGCCTCCTCATCAATTGGATTAATTAAGTTAAAAAAGTATAAAAAAATTAAATATTTATGACAACAATCTAAAGACATTTACCAATGAATGTACAATGTAATACTAAGATTCTTGCATACAGTGATATAATTTAAGTTATGTCTCCGAGAACTGATAACCTTCTTGGTTTATTTATTTTGTTTTCAAAAGAAACAAGGGTATTGTTTAAGATGTAACTTAAATGAAACTTTATTCGAGGTAGAATTCTGAGAGAAATGCGATCCATTGTTCATGTAAATCCTCTTCTACGCCTCAACAGTAGTCCAATTGTCACCTTGCAGACGACAACTTCAGTAACAGAATCCACTTATTTCCCTAAAACGTATTTCTTGGAATTATGTTTATTAAAATATGGTTTTCAGAAAAGCATCTTAACAATTATTCAAAAGCGGAAACATACCTTGTTTTGTTATTACTGTGTAATAATTTTATATTAAAAAAATATGTAAAATATAAATAATTAAATAAATAAATAAAAACCTGAGATGTAATAGGGTATTGAAATATTTATATTTTAAATAGAATACCTTTGTCAACATTATACATTTTTTGTGTGTTTTTTGTATTAATGTAAACTATCAAATTTTATGATGAATATTTAAAATTATATTTAAAAAAAAACTGCTTGTTTGTTTTAAATTCGTCTATATTACTACTTGAAATCTTATGAGTAACTTTTGACATTTTTATTGAATAAATCAAATCTTTTATCACATAGCAGTCCAATTTCAGGAATAATTATCGTCTTATTTTGAATAATCATGTATCAATTTTTTGTCACAGTATTATGATCGATTTCACGGAATTACATTTTCTTTATCAATAGCTGAGTGAGTAGCTAAGTAGTTGTAGTGCTCACCTTTGAATCCAAAGGTTGCAGGTTCAATACTTAGAAAAGTCAGTAGTAGCTTTTCTAAAGGTTCGAATTCTAAGACAGTTACCATTTCTCATTGGGCTAATAAATTATGCTTTCTGACAAATGGACGATGTTAGATAGTAACAAGATCAGGGTTAGGGCCGTTTACCGTCAACAAGTTATACTGTAAAATGCCTCTAACGCAGGAACACATATCACAAAAATTAAAGAAAAATAATAAAAAATATTTGTATCAAATAAAGTTCACTTTAGAACGATTTCGCTCAGAGTAAAAAATAATATCTTATATAATACGAGCACTGTCTAAAAGGATGTGTGTTCCACGATCTCGAAATTTAGATAGTAGATTTTGCCTAAACTTTGCTTTTGACCCAAAACTAAGTTTAGAAACAGCCTCAATCCCAAAAAATCTAATTTGGTCTAAAAGTTTTAAAATCGTAATTTTTATTATTGGTCTTAATGGTTGCTATTTTGGTAACAACAAAAGGAACATCACTGTTAAGCAGTCTTTTTGAAACACTTCTTAACTGTGAAGAGGTATAGTTGTTTGTTAGTGTAAATTTTATAGCTTTATTACCAAGTGATTAAAACCAACGACCAAGGCTGGGTTAACATGGTACTAGTAAATATAATAAGAAAAACCGATGTTGTACTTCATTCACTGAGAATATTTTTTCAGTAAAGCAATAAGGGAATCAAATGTAAAACTCCATTATAAAATACGCTACAACCGCAGCCTACAGATAATCAGTTCTAAAAAAGAAAAGAGGGGGGGGGCTGTGACATCTTTAATCTTATTTGAGGCGCGAACGAGTTAAAAGCAATTCCAGGAATTATCTTATTTGTCTCTATACCTTTCATAACCCACCCTCTTTGTTTCTACTACGAGTGGTGTGGCATCATCTCTGGATTGCCGACTTAGACGCTTAAAAGGTTTACGGGACTTTAAAATATTATTTTTAAAACACCAATTTTGTTTTCGCTGATTTAAAAAGATTATTCTTTTATTTCATACAATGTTAAATTAATCAAAGTGAAAAGTTTTATGTAAACCTTCATATTAACTTTTCATAACGATGATATTTGTTTTATGCTAATAATCAGGTAATGAAAACCAAATTAAGTGTATACATAATCTGTATCATAGATTGTAAATAAAAAAGTTTTTTTTTACTTAAGTAACTTCAAACCGTATGAAAAAATCTCTTTTAATGACTGATAAATGTTTCATTCCAGTGTTGATTTGTTTTCAGCGAACCGCACGCGTTTGTTGTTCATCAGTTGTACGTTGCTGCTGATTGACCACAATTCACTTTACAGTCTGCGTTTTTTAAGCATGCTTTGAAAGATAACATAAAGCTTTTATCTCTTCAGTATTGAAGTCAACAATGAAATTTTCAAAAACAGTTTGTTTTACACAATACGTTCTGGTAGAAAAACATTTTTTTATGGTTAGACTTAACTGCTAAATTAATTTATTATTGGTCTTCAAGAATATTTACATGCATGTAGTTTAATCTTATAAATGAATATGTGGTTGAAGCACTGAGTCCTCAGTAGATAATGAATCATTTAATAAGAATGGCTCGAATATTTGTAGAATATTCTTAAAATGCACGATTGTAATTAGGTTAAATTCCTATAGCCATATAAAGTTTAGAGTATTCGAATTCTTGTAAAAAGTAAAAATTTGTTAATTTTGCTAGCATTTCAATAATTAGCTTTGAGGAATGTGTTGTTGTTTTTGTAACCCCTTTTTCCATACCAAGTTTTATTGTAGCAAGTTTTATTATATTGGCCATCTGGCTAATAATATTAATACAAATACAAAAAAAAATATTCAAAGAAATTCGAAGAAATTCTCATTTGCAACATAACGACAAAAAATTATTGGTTCTGACAAGGGAAGAGTCGTAGCTGGATACAT
Source organism: Neoaliturus tenellus (assembly GCA_030545055.2). Lineage (NCBI taxonomy): Eukaryota > Metazoa > Arthropoda > Insecta > Hemiptera > Cicadellidae > Neoaliturus > Neoaliturus tenellus. The sequence continues at coordinate 32,455,636 of CM061533.1, forward strand.
TCAATCTTATAAGGAGATAAAACAAGGAAAACCAAATTCTAATCGTTCACCGCACATTTTATGTAGGCTGTCAAGTATGGTTTGTGAAGCATAGTGAAATTATTTACATTTTGTACCTTGATCAAAATAAATCAGCGCGTAATACCTAGTTACTTCTACCTTAAATTTTTTTTGAACAATCAGTGCAATAATTTTAGGCAAGGAACAAAATAAAAAAATGGAATGCCAAGTAATTTTATTAATACAAATGCTTTATCAGTATATTGCCTCTTTAAAGTTTAAACGATAAGAAATTATTTATTTATGCTAAGAATACCGTTAAAAATAAAGACGTTTCATTTGTATTATTGATGTTCTATTTCAGTTCTAAGTATACCAATTTAAAACACATAATTGTGCTATATTGTTAATTGTGTAATTGTATCAGAAATAGACTGTTTTTAAATTAGAAGCGACTGTTATACCTTTATAATATGGATAATTAATCAGGATTGGTTATGCGAAAATTCAATGCATTGTTTTATATTTAAATATTAATAAATTGTTATGTGTTATTGTGTTCCATTGTTCCATTGGAATACAAATTATATTTTTATATTTTCTTAAATGAAAGTTTAATAGACAACCGCACGATAAATAACCTCTAAAATCATTTGATCTATTTTGATTTTAAATATCTATTGTGAGTTTGTTACTCTTGTATATTAAAAACTACCACGATTATATTCTACAATATGCAATACTTGTAAACATACTTCTGTATAGGAAAATGTAAATAGATATATAAGATATGATATTTATATTTAGCATACTCCATAGAGAACTATAATTTAGTTAAAATTTCTTCCTGTCCAGGCGGCACTGTTGTAGCAATGTTCTGAAGTTTGTCACAAAGTGAGCCTTAAACCTTTGTTAATTGACCATTAGTAGAGGTCTGGTCAACATAACTTCGACCGCATTATCTGTTCATTAGCAGATTTATATGCGTTCATAACTTCATAAATTATACTGCCTTTATCAGGAAACTTAGTGTTAAAATATTTTGGAATTGTTTACTACGTTTTTAGTATCTAAAGAATACATAAAATAATCTCTTCAAATATAGTAGTATATTATGTGGATCGAAAATGTAATTTAGTAGTGTTATTTTTTACATTTTATAACAGAGGTTACGAATGCGTAGTACAAGAATATACAGTTTGAGACATCTTCGGTTTTCACTTTTTTATACTTATCTGAGTTTGTTTTACGAAATATATACTTGACATGATTGGAGGTTAATAGCCGATTCCAGACAAGTTCAATGACCTATAGGTCACGAGTAAATTACATAATCCAAATGGCGTCATCGACAATGACGTCATCAGTGAAGTCATATCTACATTATTGCTACTCTCTTTTAAATACTTGGATGTTGAAGTCTGGCTTTTTTGTGGTAAGATAATTTTCGAGAAAATTTTATAAGTTTAATGTTATAAGTATTAATTTATTGTTGTATTTTTGAATAAAGGTAAAAACTATACAGTGTAAAATAGAGGTACGGGTGAAATTTCGGTAAAATATATGCACTGTGGTAAAAATTAATAAGTACAAATTTTACATTAAACTCAATAATTAAATAAAAAATAAAAGTGAACATTTTTGCGAAAATTGGTTTTTTCAACAAGGTCCATTGTGTATACCTTATATCTCCCACTTCCCATTTGAAATTTGTAGTAATTTTTTTGTTTGATTCTTAGTTGACATGTACTCAATCAATAATCTTAGAAGTATACATTATAATTTTTTGAGATATTTCAGCTGATTTCAGGTCACTGAGAGCGGTTACTTGGTCTAAATGTCTTGATTGCTCGGAAATACAAATCTAACTGTCTTGCTATATCGAATGTTAAAACTAATCTTAGCAAAAAAAAACTTTATTCAAAAGAGTTAAATTATTAATAATAAAATTGTTTACCTAAGAGTTACAGCTCAAACTTACAATTCTAATGGTTTTTGTTAAATATTTAAACTGTTTCAAATGTGTGGGTGTGTTTTTTTTATTTTTATTTTATTATTTTATTTAATTTTTTATTTTTTTATTTTATTTTATTTTTTTTTATTTTTTTTTGTTAGAATTTGAGACGAAGTTTTTTTAATAAATTTATCAAATTCATCTTTGGAAAAAGGTTTAAAAATTTACAAAATTTTTTAGAAATTTAAAACTTTTTTGAACATGTAATTAACTCCAAAAAATATATAAAAACGCATTAAATCATAAAACATTGCCACAGACTTTTATGAGTTTCATGCCTCATATTTACACTTTACTGTTTATATATACTACAAATAAATAATACACTAGTTCATTAAAAATATCCTATTATTGATATGATTAAAGTAATTAAAATAGGCTAATGGAATAATATTAAACAAAGTGGACAGTAGAGATAATGAATGAGTGTAATCCCAACTGGGACAGCAATTGCAGTGATGGATGAGCAGTTTTATGGCGTGTGAACTGATAACGCCCGGTGTACTTGCGAAAATGCGCAGTCGCAGTTTTGGCGTTTAGATGACAAACATTATCAACGTTAATGTTACGTGTGCCCTCCACGTAATTTGTAATACTTCAATATTTTTTTTATTATTTTGCACTTTAAGCCTATATTTTAATTATTACTCTATTTACACTCTAGTAGGCCTAAACTGTAAAAAAACTTTAATGACATATAAAAATCAATATGCATTTTACATATTGGCTTTTATTAGTCTTATGTCCCAATGACATTTATTAGACAGTTTTTAACAACAGTTTTACATACTTGAAGAACAAAGCAACTTTTCTGTACAGTTTTATACTACTTAAGCAGTAATTAGGAGAAAAAAAATCAAGATACGATATAAATGTATTATAATAATGATAGAGTCCAATGGTTCCTTAAACTATATACAGGTAATTTAACTAACCATTGAATCCATTCAGATCATGGTGGTAGTGGTGAGACAACACAGCTGTAGTGTGTGCTCTGTCTTTCAAACTCATTAATTATAAATTAAACTTTATACATGTGCTGTTAGTAAGTCAGTTAACAACTAAGAGCCTTAAAAAAGCAATATTGAAAGTTGAAGTGAGTATTTCTAGCCTTAAAACCCTACTATTATACATTATATATTGCAACTGTAAAGATAACCTCAAAATGGCTGCCTGGGGAATTTGTAATAAGGCTTTCAACAAATCTAAACAAAAAATTAAGGTTAAGTGCAATGACTGTGGAAAAGAATTTCATGGATCATGTGCAAATGTAAGTAAGAATAATTTAGATTATCTAAACAGTGAAGACCTAGTGTGGAGATGTGATCCCTGCAATGTACAGAGGCGTAGCAGTTTGAGGTTAGAGACTCATGTAGCTGAGGGCAGTATCACTTTAGAAGATGTCATGAAGGCCATTAATGAGCTTAAGAAACAACACCTAGATACAGTTAAGGATTTTAGTTGTGGCAAAGTGGGGCTGCTGGCTCAGGTCAATGAGCCTGAGGAATGCTGACGTCACCAAGGTCACTGAAGTCATTTCTATGACGTCATAGGTATGACGTAATAGAAATGACGTCATGACGACGTCATCACCGCTGACGTCACCATAATGACGTCATTGACGTAATTAAGGTCAAGGTCATGTGGAAAGACAAAAAAATTTTTCTTTGCACTTTTGTGGTTCCTCGTATTCGGCTGCGGAGCGAAAACCCACGAGGAACCACAAAAGTGCAAAGAAAAATTTATTTTTCCAGCGACCAGACCGAAAAACCTACCAAAAGTGACGTAAGGCATTCCTCAGAGGTCATTGACCTGAACCCCAGCAACACCACTCTTAAAACTAAAAAAATAAATAATTTTTATTTCCACTTACCCACTGGAGAAACCCGAAGCCCAACTGGAAACAAAATTGCGAACAGTTGACGGTGGTGGTGTCATCACCGCGCGGGAGCCGGACACCGACTGACCGGACAGCACCGTGCCGTCCGGGTACTAGACCGCGTGGTGGGGGTAAAGTGGTCAGATGCAAGAAAAAAAATAAAAATTAATTTTTTTCCAACAACTCGTTTGAGTTTGTCCTTGTTGGACCTCCGTTACTTGGAGTGGAAATATATGCAAAAAAAAACTTTTTTATTAATTCTTAATTGACCTTGACACTTAGTCTGGTATTGGAGTCACCAGCGTTATTTTACTGGCAAAAGTTAGTTCGTCTAAAAGTTTTTGAAACATATTACTATCCATAGTGATCTTCGTGTCCCTTGAGTAAAATTTTGGATTATTCCTAAGGCAGCGTTTCATTTTTGTCAAAGTGGAAGTCTTGGACACCCTAACAGAATTATTTTGCTTTACCAGCAAAAATTTTACTCTTAATAATTTTTTTCGCAAAGTTTCAGCCATAGCTGTGTCTCACAGTAAGGTTAGTATAAAACTGAAAAACTCAGTCAATTGTAGCACCTAAGCTGGAAGTAGTGGGGGAACAGGGCTGTAGTGGTGGGGGTAATGCGGTCTGGTGTTGCTATGTCTAGAAACAGTTTGCTACGAACTGTCCAAGTATTAACATGTACTGTGTAGAAAAAATAACAGCGAGACTAGTATAAAATTTAAGTCCAAGAAAATACTTATTGTTAGGTTAATAAAGAGGTTGAGCTAAATAAAAAAAAAATTTTTGTACAAGATGTGCATGGTTCAGTTTTGCAGCTAAGTCCAAAATCCACCAGTGCGGAACAAAATTTAATCATGAGGGTAAAATATTTAAACACATCTGCGAAAATATTAGGAGGCTTTTAGAGCTAAATAAAAATTAATTTTGTAGCAAACAGGTAGTGATATATTTTTGCTAAGTCATATAATAAGAGGGAATGATGTAAAAATTAAAACTGTACTCACAGAAAGCCCGGTAGCGTTGAGGCGCAGCGTATACCTTGTGTCGTGGGAGAGAAGGCCGGCGAGTAACTGACTTGTATTTAGAGGCAAGACGGTAGACATGGGTTAGTTATATAAGTGTTATGTAATCCGCAAGCGATACTGGAGACAAAATTAAATTTGTTCCCAACCAACACTGACTGTAGGCTGAGCTGACAGAGACAAAATAAAATAAAATATTATTCTATACTACACCTGTCTTGGACCGAAAATATTCTAAGTCCGAAGACCCCCCCCCCCCCCGGCTCCGGACGAAAACTGCGCCCCCCCCCCCCCCCCCGGGGGAGGAGGAGGTGGCATAGCCCAAGGCGTTGCCATACCTTGACACGTGTTGCATAAAGAGATCCGGTTAGTTATATATTCAGGTGTGGCTCTTGGAGATTGTTCAATGCCGCAAACAAGTACGTGTCGAGGTCTGGCTGTTTACGTAACCAGGTCCGGTTCCCCCACTCCTGACCGGCTCAGCTTCGGTTCTCTGAGGCTTAGCTTCCTCGCAGTTGCTTTCAAACACTTCAGCTGAGTGGTTGAAGCTCTGCCCTACAGGATTCGCAATGTAATGTTGGCGCTGCATTATATTGGGAATTCTTTTCTAGTCTAAGGCATGGCATGAGTAGTGTTAGGAAATAATTTTATTTTGTGCTTGCTGCTTGGTGCTTGGTGTTGGTTGTGATTTAGTGAAAGGGTTGTGCAGTGAAAAATATTTGTGTGTGTTAATGTTTCCACAGGTTGGTGTTAGTTTAAGTCTTGTGTTTAGAAAAATATTTCTTTGTATTAACCTTCCACAGGTTGTCCCCAAAATTAGTTTTTATAAATGTTGTGGCTTCCTTAGCCTATGTAAATAGTTATACTGTTAGGTTTGAGGCTTAGAAGCCTCCGTAAAATTAAATTTTTTTCGAGGCTTAGCATGCCTCAAGAATTATTTTTTACCAACAATAGTATGACACTTTACGAGCCTCGGGGTTGGCCCTTTGGTATTCACCGTTAGGCCTTGTGCCAGCGGCGCTGCTGGACCTCATCACTCGTCACTGGCAACATACGGGTGGTTGGCATCCTTCAGCACAAAGTGTCGGCCCTGACACTGACCGGTACATTAGGCTTTATGTCAGTGCTTTGCATTAGGCTTTATGTCAGTGTACTGGTTAAGATGGGGCCCAGGTCATGATTAGCATGACCTTATGATTTCCGTTAGGGGAACCAAAATTATTTAGCATGTTTCCCTTGTGGAAACTCAAAATTAAGTAAAAAATTTTTATTTTTTGTAACATCAATCCTCCCATGCTTAAGTTTTGTGTTGTAAAATATTTCTTTGTACTAATCTCCCACAGGTTGTCCCCAAGAAAAATATTTTCTAAATTCGTATATTGGAGGATTAGCCTCCGTAAATTGGCAGTTAAATTGTTAGGTTTAAGGCTTAGAAGCCTCCGTAAAATAATTTTTTTTCGAGGTTTAGCACGCCTCAATAATTATTTTGTAACAACAGTAGTATGGCGCTTAACGAGCCCGCGGGTTATACCCCACCTCCACCCTGGGTTATATAGCCCTGGGGATCCACCCTTAGATTTTCGGACCAAGGGCGCTGCTGGGCCTCATCACTCGTCACTGGCAACATACGGGTGTTTGGCACCCTTCAGCACGAAGCGCCGGGTCCTGACACTGTCCGGTACGTTAGGCTTTATGTCAGCGTATCGGTTAAGATGGGGCCCAGGTCATGATAAGGATGACCTTATGATTCCCGTTAGGGGAACCAAAATTATTGTAGCATGTTTCCCTCATGGAAACTCAAAATTAAGTAAAATTATTTTTTATTTTTCACCTCCCCCTAAGTTGTAAGATTCCCCCGAGGCCTTTGACCGCCGGCGGTCTTAGGCCTCGGGGGAATTTCTTTTTAATTCTTGGATGACCTTGACCTACATTTTTGTGTGAATAAAATATAAAATTATTTTGTTCCACATGTAGTCACAGTCAGGCAACACTTGGCGGATTTTTGGCAAAGTCCTGAGAGCTCGCAGGACTTAGAGCGATATGCGTTAAAGTGTTGGTTGTCTGAGCTGTGGTAAAATATTTTATTTGATATTCACACATAAGTAAGGGTAGCAGCCATCCAAGAGTTAAAGTCCTAGGGGTAGGTGACCCCCCCCCCTCGACTCCAGACGGGAAGTGAGCCCCCCCCGAATTTTTTTTTTTTGATTTTGACCTTGACCAAAAATTTTTTGCTCCGGATGAAAACTGCGCCCCCGGGGGGGGGGGTGCCAAGCCAGTAGTGTGAAATTGTTAATCCCAGGACAAGTTAAAATAGTAGTGGTAAATTGTTACCACAAACACAAATTTATTGTGTCTTCAAACTTCTAATTGAACTTAACCCATTTAAATGTTGCTACTTAAAGGTAGCACCGTTTTGGTGCTACCTTTTTAAATATATATATATATATATATATATATATATATATATATATATATATATATATATATATATACTACTGATCTCCCTGTATGATTGATCTTGCACCACAAGCCGTAGGGGCCTCCCTGGTACCTCTAATGACCTCTGAGTCTGGCCTAAAGCGGTCTCGTCTGGTCCCTTATCTCGATCATGGTCTTGATACATCACAGCAAACAGTTCATATATAGCTCTGTTCCATCAGGTACACATTCACTACTGTTGTCCCTGTGTGATTTATCTAGCACCACAAGCCGTAGCCCCCCCCCCCCCCACGGGTACCTCTAATGGCCTCGGAGTCCGCTCTACAAGGGTCCCGTCTGGTCCCTTATCCAGATCATGGTCTTGATACCAAGCATTACATCTATAGCTCTGGTGTGTCGGGTATATATACACTACTGATCTCCCTGTCTGATACTCTGTGTGTACTGATCTCGTATCTCAAGCCCTAGTGGTACTTTTAATATCCTCAGAGTCCGGCCTATAAGGATCCCGTCTGGTCCCTTATCTAGATCATGGCCTTGATACTACCTCTGCAAACCAGTCCATTCATTGCTACAGTCTGTCAATTCAGAAATACATTTGTTGCAATTCCATTTCTTGACAAAAACTATCACCTTAAAACAGTTAATTCAGTTAATTTCAGTCAAATATATAAAACACTGAAAGCGTGATCAAAATGCTGGTCTTTTCAAGTATTTTAGCTATAGTTTTTTTATGTGCGATCTATAAAATAAACTATTACAATACCAACCACTATCTATAATAATCAATTAACTTAAGTAATTATAATAATAATAATAATAATAATAATTACATTCTAGTTATTATAATACTGTATTTACTATTTATTTTAAATTTTGAATATGGATTTTTTAAGTTAAAATGTATTAATCATACAATTTGAAATAGGAAGCGATTTGATGGAACACTTCAATCGACAATGCCAAGCCATTAGCGGTTATGTGGTGTTGAGGCTAAACCTCTCTGCATTAATCCATACAAAACGTGGTGTATTAAACGTTAAACAGATAATCCTGGCTCAATAATTGAACCGTGAGAATTCAGGTTTTATTAATCACATAACTTTACATATGGGCTTTATGAAGGTCAACAATGTTACGAACAAAAATGACTATACTTGTGAGTTTCAAAAATTGTTTTATATTGATTTAAATGGATAAATAAATAATGACAGGTAAAATTTAACAAACTGTTATTTTATTGTTAATTACATTAACTTATTAAGTTCAGATCAAGTTTAGTACTATAAGGATATATTTTCCCCAGCTTTTGATTATGATCTCTTAATTTAATAACTTCCTACCTTCAGCAATACTCAAAAATTTTATTAATTGATTTTATTTCTACTGAAAAGTGTAAACCCATTATAGTAATTGGATAATTTAATTTTAATGCTATTTTGCTGAATTTAAGCAAATTCCTTATACAATAACGAGGTGCATGGCCCGTGCGCAAATTGCACATTTTATGATTCTGTAAGAGTGAAACTCACCTACAGTATGTGAATGTTGATTATGAAGTGACAGATCTATTTTTGTTTACTATCTGGATTTTAAGTTTCATGTGAAGGTAATCAGCTGTTAAATTACAATTCACATTAAAGAACTTGCAATAAAAGTTGGTCAACATTTTAAAGCGCCCTCTAGAAATAAATCAAAGGCGAGGAGGGCGAAGCCCGAAACGATATGACCTTTTTAATTATGATTCGTCACTGCGCTATATCCTAAGCTTTAAAATGACTCCTCAATCTTAAAAATCGGTTCAGTAGGTCAAGAGAAAAAGTTACGTAACAGACAAAACCCTTATATAAATAAGAAGATGGATAGTTTGACATCAGTATCTTCTAATTCACATGTTGCATTTTTACGATAATCAATAATTCTCAAATTAAGTATTTCAATTAAAAACATGAGAAAAAGGTGTATTAAAGACAAAATGTGAATGACCTGAGGTAATAGTAACAACAATAAAGTTCATTTCCCTATATTTAAGGCGCAATATATTATACGCACTCCTTATTTAGTATTTTATTTGTTATTTTTTCATATTATTAAAAATGTAATAGAACATTTTGTTAAACAATATCAGCTATGGCCATAAGTCTATTGATCCTTAATTTATTCGTCATCTTACTTAATACTAGGAAGTCCTGAAATCACATGTTTTAAACCACTTTACAGTCTTCTTGATCCCTCCTATCTGTTGATTCCTTCTTTTTGCAAAATCAATTCTATGGTTCCTTCCATTAGCTTAAGACATTTTTATCTTGAGTATATTTTATTGTACAGAATATTTTTAGAGAAATAGGCAGATAAAGTTTGACCTACATTATTCTTAATCAAATAAAAATGAACTTTAATTATCTCTACCTCCCTAATTGGGAATAGATTTTCCTATATCTACTTGCATTACCCCCAAGACCGCACACCTACTTCCTCGTTCCGATGGTGTTTATGGAGGAAGTTAAAAAAAAATAATCCTGTTGGAAATTTGCTGAGTGCGCAGATCTGCTGTGACCGGGATATTATTGATACATTTGTTACAAAAACTACACCAATATTAAACATAGGTGATTAAAATCCTGCATAAATTAGTGAATAATAATAATTAATTTTAAAAGAAAGTACCGAATAAAAATAAGTATTTAACCCCTGCAAAAGGCGTTAGTTGAAGAATTATACAAGTAACATTTTTTTAATATTTAACGAATATCTTATCATTTCCAGTTTTGCTAGCAACTTATAATTTGGCAAAATGTTACTTGTACTGTTAAAGTTAAGGGAAATTTATTAAAAAAAAAAGTTTCAAACTGCAATTGACTCAAAAAAGGTTTAAAAACAGAATATGAAAGATGTGTTTTATTTTTCGAGTTCTATCAGCCAAACGGTTCATGCTATCTAAAATCTTATTTTATTTATCTTATTTATTATTACTTTGCATTTTGTCGTATTTCAACTCATTGACCCTCCAGACAGATTTAAATCATATTTATTTGCTACTATTATCATTATTTGACATTCTTTTTTTAACTGCTAAAATGTCGTACTTGGAAGCTTTAAATTCTGTATGAATCTATATTGTAGGTTAAGTATAGAAGAAAACTTGCCAAAAATATAAAATTTTGACACCCTTAACAATAACAAAATAAAAATGATGAATAATTATGATGAATACCTAAAATATAAATTTTCTTTTGATCATGGTACAAATATATCAATAATAATAACAAATTTTATAATAATTGTAGTTTTTTTTAACAATTTGACTTAGTTATTATAAATTTGATTAATGAATTATAATTATTAATTAATGGGTAATCTTTTATTTAATTTTTTAATAGGTAAATAATTTCGTGAATTATTTGTGATCTGGTTTTAGACCGTTTCTGTTTTATACTTTATATTTTGCGTTTCTTTTATGATACTTTAGTTGACCGATGAGCCACCATTGCAGGCTTTCTTTTTAACAGTAGGCTACATTTTTCATTGCTCCCCTTTTTCTTATCATTCTTTAGGCCTACAGAGCCTAATATGGGGTATAGAGACATCCTATCTACACCTGATTTGATAACTTACACCTGATTGGGCAACGTAATCTTAGACGGCAAATTACAATTAGAAGAAGAAAATGACGGGTCCAATGCCACTTCGATTCTACCAGTCGAACAAAGGAGGTAATACAATATAACATAGTTTGAAACTATTCCTCCGACTACAACATTAAGATAACAGGAACTTATTACGAATTGTTTATGTAATTTTATAAAGTTAAAATAAAAACTTTAATGGTTTTTTACAATGTTACGGAATATGAAAAATTTAATTGTATGATTAATTACACAACGTTTTTGCAAGTTCTTAAGTTTACAATAGTTCAATAATTATAATTTTATTATCATTATTATAATCATTTTATTTTTGCAGACAAATGAAGATTTAATTAAACGATTCGTCTGCTCTTATGAAAAAATATCTCAATTTTATTGATTTTTCAATTTATTACTTTTTTGTTCAATACTTAATCAATTAGTTATTTTACCTATATGCCTAAAATCAATACTTTATTAAATCATGTACAAATATTTTTTTCAAAAGACACTAAAAAGTGCATTTTATTTTCACTTGACAACAATTTTACTAAATTAACTATCAGAACATTCAGTAAATGTTGCAACGACTTCATCAGTAAAAAAATGCTATGTATTCAAAGAATTCTTAAAAAGATATTTCAATATATATTTCAGAGTTTTAATTTATAATGCTATCATTTGATCAAAACTAAATTTCTTTCTTATTTTTGTTTTTAAATATATAAAGTTCTCTTGATTATAAAAATATAAAACTGTCTGGTTTAATATTTGGTGTAAGTCAGTTAGGACATAAATAACTGCAAAGAGTTATATATTTATCTAATCATTACAATCTAGGTGGGGTTGTATTAATATATTTTAGACATCATTTCTTTTATCAGAATTTTATTTTTTGTGTAATTGCTAATTCTATTTATATCTATTACAACTTATCTGTTAGGGATTGGCTCAGCCAGTAATAGTTTTATGAAACAGTACATACAATTCGGACAACTCTGAATTCAAAAAATATCTTTAAGAGATGTTTGATAAAATTATGATTGTAACCACATTTTAATAGTAAAATTTTCAAATAATTTATCTGGGGTTTATTAGTATAAACTAAATTAAAATGTAGCTTTGGTAGATTAAATAACGTCCGTTTGAAAGATATTTACTTGGTAAATTATAGTACTCTTGTCAAAAAATAAAAGATTACATTATAAATAGAACTACTGTATCTGTGAATCAGACCAATCGAAATCAATCAAGAATTCACATGCACAAATTGAACCACATCCATTAGTGGTTTGCTGAAATTTACACTTGCAAACGAACCCAAACTCGTTATAAAAAACTAAAAATTGACAGGACTTCAAAACAGTTTTCTTTAAGAATTAAATCATCTTTTTATTGAATATAAATAGTTTAAGTTTTACTCTTTTGTTTGTCTGAGTGGGGTTTCTATTGAATACGTCTATAAAATAAGAAAAAATATTTATACTGTGAAGAATTTTTTATTGCAAAAAAGGACATGCCGGTGACCGTAAGTCTACTTGTTATTATTTTAAATAACTAGTTCCAAGAAAAATAATAAGAAAACTATAAATATAAATATTATATTCCGACAAATAGGTTAGACGTTTGTTTTATACTAAATACAACAATGATTTAAAAATTATTCATTTCCTTACGAACATATCAAGTATATTTCATCAGTTCCCTCTCATATTCTACCACCTACGCCCAGATGACGAGTGAGCCAGTCAGTGAGTAGTGCTAGTAGCCTTGTAGCTATCACACCCAGGGATATCACCAACGTCATTATATGGACCCAACAGTCCGGTTATAGCTGTCGTCTACGCTCAGCTGTCGAGTGAGCCAGTCAGTGAGTAGTGCTAGTAGCCTTGTAGCTGTCACCCCCAGGGATGTCACCAGCGTCATTACATGGACCCAACAGTCCGGTTATAGCTGTCGTCTACGCTCAGCTGTCGAGTGAGCCAGTCAGTGTGTAGTGCTAGTAGCCTTGTAGCTGTAACCCCCAAGGATGTCACCAGCGACATTACATGGCCCCAACAGTCCGGTTATAGCTGTCGTCTACGCTCAGCTGTCGAGTGAGCCAGTCAGTGAGTAGTGCTACTGGCCTTGTAGCTGTCACCCCCAGGGATGTCACCAGCGTCATTACATGGCCCCAACAGTCCGATTATAGCTGTCATCTCGCAAAGCTGACGAGTGAGCCAGTCAGTGAGTAGTGCTAGTGGCCTTGTAGCTGTCACCCCAGGAATGTCACCAGCGACATTACATGGTCCCAACGGTCCGGTTATAGCTGTCATCCGTCCAAGCTGACGAGTGAGCCAGTCAGTGAGTAGTGCTAAAAGCCTTGTAGATGTCACCCCCAGGGATGTCACAAGCGACATTACATGGCCCCAACAGAACGGTTAGAGCTGTCGTCTACGCCAAGCTGACGAGTGAGCCAGTCAGTGAGTAGTGCTAGTAGCCTTGTAGCTGTCACCCCCAGGGATGTCACCAGCGACATTACATGGTCCCAACGGTCCGGTTATAGCTGTCATCCGTCCCAGCTGACGAGTGAGCCAGTCAGTGAGTAGTGCTAAAAGCCTTGTAGATGTCACCCCCAGGGATGTCACAAGCGACATTACATGGCCCCAACAGAACGGTTAGAGCTGTCGTCTACGCCAAGCTGACGAGTGAGCCAGTCAGTGAGTAGTGCTAGTAGCCTTGTAGCTGTCACCCCCAGGGATGTCACCAACGTCATTACATGGCCCCAACAGTCCGGTTATAGCTGTCGTCTACGCTCAGCTGTCGAGTAAGCCAGTCAGTGAGTAGTGCTAGTGGCCTTGTAGCTGTCACCCCCAGGGATGTCACCAGCGTCATTACATGGACCTAACAGTCCGGTTATAGCTGTCGTCTACGCCCAGCTGACGAGTGAGCCAGTCAGTGAGTAGTTATACTAGCCTTGTGGCTGTCACACCCAGGGATATCACCAGCGACATTACATGGCCCCAACAGTCCGGTTATAGCTGTCGTCTACGCCAAGCTGACGAGTGAGCCAGTCAGTGAGTAGTTCTAGTAGCCTTGTAGCGGTCACACCCAGGGATGTCACCAGCGTCATTACATGGCCCCAACAGTCCGGTTATAGCTGTCGTATACGCCAAGCTGACGAGTGAGCCAGTCAGTGAGTAGTGCTAGTAGCCTTGTCGCTGTCACACCCAGGGATGTCACCAGCGTCATTACATGGCCCCAACAGTCCGGTTATAGCTGTCGTCTACGCCAAGCTGACGAGTGAGCCAGTCAGTGAGTAGTGCTAGTGGCCTTGTAGCTGTCACACCCAGGGATGTCACCAGCGTCATTACATGGCCCCAACAGTCCGGTTATAGCTGTCGTCTACGGCAAGCTGACGAGTGAGCCAATCAGTGAGTAGTGCTAGTAGCCTTGTGGCTGTCACACCCAGGGATGTCACCAGCGCCATTACATGGCCCCAACAGTCCGGTTATAGCTGTCGTCTACGCCAAGCTGACGAGTGAGCCAGTCAGTGAGTAGTGCTACTAGCCTTGTAGCTGTCACACCCAGGGATGTCACCAGCGACATTACATGGCCCCAACAGTCTGGTTATAGCTGTCGTCTACGCCAAGCTGACGAGTAAGCCAGTCAGTGAGTAGTGCTACTAGCCTTGTAGCTGTCACACCCAGGGATGTCACCAGCGACATAACATGGCCCCAACAGTCCGGTTATCGCTGTCGTCTACGCTCAGCTGTCGAGTGAGCCAGTCAGTGAGTAGTGCTAGTAGCCTTGTAGCTGTCACACCCAGGGATGTCACCAGCGTCATTATATGGCCCCAAAAGTCCGGTTATAGCTGTCGTCTACGGCAAGCTGACGAGTGAGCCAGTCAGTGAGTATTAATAGTAACCTTGTCGCTGTCACACCCAGGGATGTCACCAGCGTCATTACATGGCCCCAACAGACCGGTTATAGCTGTCGTCTACGGTAAGCTGACGAGTGAGCCAGTCAGTGAGTAGTGCTAGTAGCCTTGTAGCTGTCACCCCCAGGGATGTCACCAGCGTCATTACATGGCCCCAACAGTCCGGTTATGGCCCCAACAGTCCGGTTATAGCTGTCGTCTACTCTCAGCTGACGAGTGAGCCAGTCAGTGAGTAGTGCTAGTAGCCTTGTAGCTGTCACACCCAGGGATGTCACCAGCGTCATTACATGGCCCAAACAGTCCGGTTATAGCTGTTGTCTACGCCAAGCTGACGAGTGAGCCGGTCAGTGAGTAGTGCTAGTAGCCTTGTAGCTGTCACACCCAGGGATGTCACCAGCGTCATTACTTGGCCCCAACAGTCCGGTTATAGCTGTCGTCTACTCCCAGCTGACGAGTGAGCCAGTCAGTGGGTAGTGCTAGTAGCCTTGTAGCTGTCAAACCCAGGGATGTCACCAGCGTCATTACATGGCCCCAACAGTCCGGTTATAGCTGTCGTATACGCCAAGCTGACGAGTGAGCCAGTCAGTGAGTAGTGCTAGTAGCCTTGTCGCTGTCACACCCAGGGATGTCACCAGCGTCATTACATGGCCCCAACAGTCCGGTTATAGCTGTCGTCTACGCCAAGCTGACGAGTGAGCCAGTTAGTGAGTAGTGCTAGTAGCCTTGTATCTGTCACACCCAGGGATGTCATCAGCGTCATTACATGGCCCCAACAGTTTGGTTATAGCTCTCGTCTACGGCAAGCTGACGAGGGAGCCAGTCAGTGAGTAGTGCTAGTAGAATTGTAGCTGTCACACCCAGGGATGTCACCAGCGTCATTACATGGCCCCAACAGTCCGGTTATAGGTGTCGTCTACGCCCAGCTGACGAGTGAGCCAGTCAGTGAGTATTGATGGTAGCCTTGTCGCTGTCACCCCCAGGGATGTCACCAGCATCATTACATGGCCAAAACAGAACGGATATAGCTGTCGTTTACGCCCAGCTGACGAGTAAGCCAAACAGTGAGTAGTGCTAGTAGCCTTGTAAATGTCACCCCCAGGGATATCACCAACGTCATTACATGGCCCCAACAGAACGGATATAGCTGTCGTCTACGCCAAGCTGACGAGTGAGCCAGTCAGTGAGTAGTGCTATTAGCCTTGTAGCTGTCACACCCAGGGATGTCACCAGCGACATTACATGGCCCCAACAGTCTGTTTATAGCTGTCGTCTACGCTCAGCTGTCGAGTGAGCCTGTCAGTGAGTAGTGCTAGTAGCCTTGTAGCTGTCACCCCCAGGGATGTCACCAGCGTCATTACATGGACCCAACAGTCCGGTTATAGCTGTCGTCTACGCTCAGCTGTCGAGTGAGCCAGTCAGTGTGTAGTGCTAGTAGCCTTGTAGCTGTCACCCCCAGGGATGTCACCAGCGACATTACATGGCCCCAACAGTCCGGTTATAGCTGTCGTCTACGCTCAGCTGTCAAGTGAGCCAGTCAGTGAGTAGTGCTAGTGGCCTTGTAGCTGTCACCCCCAGGGATGTCACCAGCGACATTACATGGCCCCAACAGTCCGGTTATAGCTGTCATCTCGCCCAGCTGACGTGGGAGCCAGTCAGTGAGTAGTGCTAGTAGCCTTGTAGATGTCACCCCCAGGGATGTCACAAGCGACATTACATGGCCCCAACAGAACGGTTAGAGCTGTCGTCTACGGCAAGCTGACGAGTGAGCCAATCAGTAAGTAGTGCTAGTAGCCTTGTGGCTGTCACACCCAGGGATGTCACCAGCGCCATTACATGGCCCCAACAGTCCGGTTATAGCTGTCGTCTACGCCAAGCTGACGAGTGAGCCAGTCAGTGAGTAGTGCTACTAGCCTTGTAGCTGTCACACCCAGGGATGTCACCAGCGACATAACATGGCCCCAACAGTCCGGTTATCGCTGTCGTCTACGCTCAGCTGTCGAGTGAGCCAGTCTGTGTGTAGTGCTAGTAGCCTTGTAGCTGTCACCCCCAGGGATGTCACCAGCGACATTACATGGCCCCAACAGTCCGGTTATAGCTGTCGTCTACGCTCAGCTGTCAAGTGAGCCAGTCAGTGAGTAGTGCTAGTGGCCTTGTAGCTGTCACACCCAGGGATGTCACCAGCGTCATTACATGGCCCCAACAGTCCGGTTATAGCTGTCGTCTACGGCAAGCTGACGAGTGAGCCAGTCTGTGAGTAGTGCTAGTAGCCTTGTAGCTGTCACACCCAGGGATGTCACCAGCGTCATTACATGGCCCCAACAGTCCGGTTATAGCTGTCGTCTACTCCCAGCTGACGAGTGAGCCAGTCAGTGAGTAGTGCTAGTAGCCTTGTAGCTGTCACACCCAGGGATGTCACCATCGTCATTACATGGCCCCAACAGTCCGGTTATAGCTGTCGTCTACGGCAAGCTGACGAGTGAGCCAGTCAGTGAGTATTAATAGTAACCTTGTCGCTGTCACACCCAAGGATGTCACCAGCGTCATTACATGGCCCCAACAGTCCGGTTATAGCTGTCGTATACGCCAAGCTGACGAGTGAGCCAGTCAGTGAGTAGTGCTAGTAGCCTTGTCGCTGTCACACCCAGGGATGTCACCAGCGTCATTACATAGCCCCAACAGTCCGGTTATAGCTGTCGTCTACGCCAAGCTGACGAGTGCGCCAGTTAGTGAGTAGTGCTAGTAGCCTTGTAACTGTCACCCCCAGGGATATCACCAACGTCATTACATGGCCCCAACAGAACGGATATAGCTGTCGTCTACGCCAAGCTGACGAGTGAGCCAGTCAGTGAGTAGTGCTACTAGCCTTGTAGCTGTCACACCCAGGGATGTCACCAGCGACATTACATGGCCCCAACAGTCTGGTTATAGCTGTCGTCTACGCCAAGCTGACGAGTGAGCCAGTCAGTGAGTAGTGCTACTAGCCTTGTAGCTGTCACACCCAGGGATGTCACCAGCGACATTACATGGCCCCAACAGTCCGGTTATCGCTGTCGTCTACGCTCAGCTGTCGAGTGAGCCAGTCAGTGAGTAGTGCTAGTAGCCTTGTAGCTGTCACACCCAGGGATGTCACCAGCGTCATTATATGGCCATAAAAGTCCGGTTATAGCTGTAGTCTACGGCAAGCTGACGAGTGAGCCAGTCAGTGAGTATTAATAGTAACCTTTTCGCTGTCACACCCAGGGATGTCACCAGCGTCATTACATGGCCCCAACAGACCGGTTATAGCTGTCGTCTACGGCAAGCTGACGAGTGAGCCAGTCAGTGAGTAGTGTTAGTAGCCTTGTAGCTGTCACCCCCAGGGATGTCACCAGCGTCATTACATGGCCTCAACAGTCCGGTTATGGCCCAACAGTCCGGTTATAGCTGTCGTCTACGGCAAGCTGACGAGTGAGCCAGTCTGTGAGTAGTGCTAGTAGCCTTGTAGCTGTCACACCCAGGGATGTCACCAGCGTCATTACATGGCCCCAACAGTCCGGTTATAGCTGTCGTCTACTCCCAGCTGACGAGTGAGCCAGTCAGTGAGTAGTGCTAGTAGCCTTGTAGCTGTCACACCCAGGGATGTCACCATCGTCATTCCATGGTCCAACAGTCCGGTTATAGCTGTCGTCTACGGCAAGCTGACGAGTGAGCCAGTCAGTGAGTATTAATAGTAACCTTGTCGCTGTCACACCCAAGGATGTCACCAGCGTCATTACATGGCCCCAACAGTCCGGTTATAGCTGTCGTATACGCCAAGCTGACGAGTGAGCCAGTCAGTGAGTAGTGCTAGTAGCCTTGTCGCTGTCACACCCAGGGATGTCACCAGCGTCATTACATGGCCCCAACAGTCCGGTTATAGCTGTCGTATACGCCAAGCTGACGAGTGAGCCAGTTAGTGAGTAGTGCTAGTAGCCTTGTAACTGTCACCCCCAGGGATATCACCAACGTCATTACATGGCCCCAACAGAACGGATATAGCTGTCGTCTACGCCAAGCTGACGAGTGAGCCAGTCAGTGAGTAGTGCTACTAGCCTTGTAGCTGTCACACTCAGGGATGTCACCAGCGACATTACATGGCCCCAACAGTCTGGTTATAGCTGTCGTCTACGCCAAGCTGACGAGTGAGCCAGTCAGTGAGTAGTGCTACTAGCCTTGTAGCTGTCACACCCAGGGATGTCACCAGCGACATTACATGGCCCCAACAGTCCGGTTATCGCTGTCGTCTACGCTCAGCTGTCGAGTGAGCCAGTCAGTGAGTAGTGCTAGTAGCATTGTAGCTGTCACACCCAGGGATGTCACCAGCGTCATTATATGGCCCCAAAAGTCCGGTTATAGCTGTCGTCTACGGCAAGCTGACGAGTGAGCCAGTCAGTGAGTATTAATAGTAACCTAGTCGCTGTCACACCCAGGGATGTCACCAGCGTCATTACATGGCCCCAACAGACCGGTTATAGCTGTCGTCTACGGCAAGCTGACGAGTGAGCCAGTCAGTGAGTAGTGCTAGTAGCCTTGTAGCTGTCACACCCAGGGATGTCACCAGCGTCATTACATGGCCCCAACAGTCCGGTTATAGCTGTTGTCTACGCCAAGCTGACGAGTGAGCCGGTCAGTGAGTAGTGCTAGTAGCCTTGTAGCTGTCACACCCAGGGATGTCACCAGCGTCATTACATGGCCCCAACAGTCCGGTTATAGCTGTCGTCTACGGCAAGCTGACGAGTGAGCCAGTCAGTGAGTAGTGCTAGTAGCCTTGTAGCTGTCACACCCAGAGATGTCACCAGCGTCATTACATGGCCCCAACAGTCCGGTTATAGCTGTCGTCTACTCCCAGCTGACGAGTGAGCCAGTCAGTGAGTAGTGCTAGTAGCCTTGTAGCTGTCAAACCCAGGGATGTCACCAGCGTCATTACATGGCCCCAACAGTCCGGTTATATCTGTCGTGTAGAGTATGATTTGTGTGAGATTCTTTTTAAAGCTTTAAGTGAAATTAAAACCTACTGAAAATTAACAGTAGCGCAAACATTTTTGTCTGCAATCCATCAAATGAACGTCAAAATCGAATTTCTAAAAGCTAGTGAAGTAGATTATGCATTAAAAAATTAAAGGGTTTCTTATTATTTAGATTTGAAAGTCTAATAAATGTAATGCTTATAACAATAGTTAAGAAAACATTTTATGGTTGTACCAGTATTTAAATTTAATTCAGAAAAACGTTACGTTTGTTTCAGAGTTATTCCTTTATTCGATAGTTAATAGTTCTTAAATTACATATAATATTTCTTTACATAAATTAAACGTAGCAAATAAAATGTATCGCCACAGTACTAAAATTAAGCTATAAACTAATATATAAAACTTATAGCAAAGACTAAATACTAACTTTAAAAACGAAAGCCATACTTTGAATAATGAAAACAACGAATTAACTGTCTACTGAATTAAGATCTAAAACAAGTTTTACTGAAGGAATTCTGAAAAAAAATTAATAAATGAAAACAAATGGTTTTCGAAGGGTGGGAAATTACTCTGGGACATTAACTGAGCTGGTAAATTACCAAAAAAATGATCTCTCTTATTTTAATGGACCTCTTTCGAACGACGTGGTCCTATGAAAGGAGAATCCATTTCTGGAACAAGATCTCCATTTCTGGTTTTGTGGTTGTGAAAGTGTTCTTCTATTATTTAATGATGTTTTTTTTTTAAAAAATATATGAAGAACTTCCTGAATATCCTGAACTTCCTGCACTGTCATTTTGTCTTCACGCGAATTCCTTGCAACGGTGAAGGGGGCATAGGTCGAAGATTATATTTACTACCTTTCGTTGGGCTTTTAAAGTTTACCAAATTACAAAATCCTCCCCAGATTGCAATACCATAGCGTAAGATGCTTTCACAATACCCATGATACCCATCAATGAGTACATCCCTGCTGCAAATTTACTTGATGACACGTTTTGCTTATATAGAACAACTTATGCATATTTGGCGATTTTTGATGGACATATTTGCATTATACAGAGTGATCAACTAACATAAAATCTTTTTTAAAAGTTTTATGAAGATTTTAGGGAAAATATGTAAACCGTTTTTGGATTTTCTGTTGGAGAGTATGAGCCAAAGGTACAGTAATTTTTGCATGTAAGAATACCGTTGTCTATAAACCACAGATTTAATTTTGGCATTACTGTTGTTCTGATGTTGCGCAGCTCATATGAATCTCGGCCTTTCAAAATGACGGCCGATTGATGATGATTCATCATCTGCAAACATAGTGATGTGGCATTTCTCATTATTGACGTCCAAGTCATTCATATATATTAGAAAAATGTGTAGATTACAGAACAAAACTTGCAAGTAATCAGTTTTAAATTTATTTTGATAATTATTTAAACACACGATTTAACCAGGAATACATAGACCTGGTATTACAGGTATCATAAAACGTTTTAAATTATTCTTTGTAAAAGGAAAAGTGTTTCATCCCAGCAATTTTTCAGAACTAATCAAAAGTAATATATATGTAAATGGGCTCAGCTGAGCCTTAAGTGTTATGCAACTTAGTAAACAGCACCGTGAACAAGTTCTTCAATAAAAGATCTTTTTCGATTTAAATTGAATATTTAAAAAGGAACTGTAAATAGGTCAGTGGACTTTTGAAAAACATTCGTTTGCATTTGAGATGCAATAACGTAATGTTAACTACACTACATTAATTATTATGAGATTGATTATTGTTAAAAAATTAATTATAATAGATACTGCAACTCATTAAAATGAAACAATAGAGATAATAAACGATTTTACAATTTTATCTATAAGTAATGTGTTATTTGATTATAAGGAAAATACTTTAAAAACACAATATTACTCAACAAACCCAATAATTGTATTTTTGGTCGTTGAACATTACAATTTGACTATAGTGTACTGACATGATCTAAAATACACTTTACAATACTTTCTCTGTCAAATGACCGTATATGTGAGTTTTCGAAATACCATGTGTTTTCCAATTAGGTAATAAGATAACTAATGAACAAAGTAAATATATATATATATATATATATATATATATATCTGTTGACATTTTATTTCTATTTCATTTAAAAAGGTTTAAGAGGTTCACTGAGAAACTTAATTAAAATCTGTCGATTTTTTATATCATCCAATTACTCTTTTACTGCATGCGGCTTCTTACGAGATTGGGAAAATTCATTTCTTAATTAGTTCGTTGCCAGATAATACTTTTCAATTTTGTACTGGGTATGCTCTTGCTTTTTTTAATATTGAAAAAAAAAAACTACTGATATGTTGTATTCAGGTTAAATCCATCGAAACATAACAACACACACATAAACACATATAACACTCGAACACATAAACAAATAAGTACATTTAAAAGTAAATAAATATTTAAAATGTTGATAGAATTTTAAAATAGTCGAAAATAAGCTATAAACATATATGTCAATCAAATTTTAAAGTTAAAGTAGTTTTTAAAATTAAAACTTAAAATATAAAATATTTTAAATTATTTTACAACAACATATTTTATCGATGGAAAAGTGAAACGAATTACGAAACCAGGATATGTTTAATACTTAATAACCAACAACGTCATAGCAGTAAAGTTCAAATTATCACCACTAGGGGCGTTGTTCATGTTTTATTAATGTTTTAAGCGTGCGGGTGGCGCAGTGTCGCGCTATTCTGGGCTTAACTGCTGCTTTACTGTCTGTTGTACACTGCGGCGCGCTTGTACAGTCTTGTCCTAGCTCTACAAACATGATGTGTTCAAAAAAATATAATAGTTTTAGCTTGGTTTGAGCCTGATTGATTTAATATCCAATAATTTTTTATTTATTTGTTTTTATTTTTTTGTATATGGGGGTTTTGACCACGAGAACTCGATTGCAAATGGTCCCATGTCTGGGTTAACCCGGTTTTTGCCCCAGAGTCATTCAAAGTTTCCATGTTATTTTTATTGAGATTTTAAATTTCAAAAATCAGCTAATAACTGTAGATGTGAACTAAAGTGTTACTTACAGCTTTAACCTGTAGTTTAGGAAAAATATACTAAAGTGTAGCATCCTCTCAGCCTGGCGAGTGAGCGCAGCGAACGAGTTCGTCTTAAAAATGGAAGAGGGTGAGTGCGCGGAGCGAACGAGCTTTTTGTGAAAAACGAAAGCATAAGCATATGGTACTACATATTCAACTAAGAAAATCAATTATTAACACGAACTTGTAATTTTAGTCACAATATGTCTTCCACAGTACAATCTGCTTGATAACTAGAAATATAAACAGTAGTATATTAGATTACTCCCATTATTAGCTTAGTTAATCGAATTGTCAATGTTATTTAACTTTAGATACAACTCACATTTTTAGTAACAACGAAAGAGCTTTAAGGGATAGTCCGTTGAGATTGATTAGATCAAATATGTTTCTTATTATCCTTAAGGAACGTTACTAATAAAAAAGTAATTATATAACTGTTTATTTCTTTATTTGTTCCTAATCAAACGGATAAACCATTTAAACATTAATCAGAACATGCATATTACATGTTATACGATTTGGCAGTTTACAGTTCATAACAAGCTGTAAAAGCTATGTACAAATTGTTGTATTTCATATAATAAAGAAAATGTGAAAATCTTTCACCTGATATACTATATTAAAAAAAACGACGTTCTGTACTGTCTTTTAATAAAAGTATCACTGTAGGGTGATTTTTTTTAACCTCATTAAAAATGTTGTTCATCTTCATTACAGATGAATGAAATAAATATCTTACGACGACGTATTTAACTTTTCCCACATAAAATGTTAGCTTCTCATCACTAAAATATCCGGCAAGTATGATAATGCATATAGTCTAAGGTAATAATGATTTTTTATAGAAAACTAGATGATACCCGGCATTATTTGCAATGCCAACCTGAGGAATTCTTTGCCCTTCAGGTGAGCTCGTTCGCTACGATAACTCTTTGTCAGGTTTAGCTCGTTCTTTATCCTCGCTCGTAGCAATCGTGTTATGTAAAATCTTCTAATGTAATGTGTAATGCTCTTTAGTTTCTAATTAGCAATCTTCTCTAAACTGGCTGGGTAGCTGAGTGGTTATGGTACTTGCGTTTGAATCCAAATGTTGCCGATTCGATCCTGAGAAAAGTTAGTAACTTTTAAAAGTTCGATTCCGGACCCAGTTGCTATTTGTAATTGGGATATTAATTAATGATGCATTCTAACAACTGGTCGATGTTGGATAGTAACAAGACTGGGGTTTGGACCGGTTCCCGTCAAAACTTAAAAAGTGCCACTGGCGTAGATACACTCAAAATAAAAACAAAAATATTTTTAATGGTAACATTCCTCAATATTTTTAATAACAACAGCTTTTTATAGAAATTAACTTTAAATAAATTAATATATTTCGCCATGTGTTGTGTTCATAAACAACTCAAAACAAAAACACAAAAAGCCCTGACATGAGTACGTTAATGACAGACTTGGGAATATGCTCTAATGACTATACAAAAACTAAAGTCTAAAAAACCTTCTCCAAAACATTTTCCATGTATATATCGAGTTTCATAGCAAATGGTTCAGTGATTTTCGAGTACATCGATTACAAATATATATACTCGTATTTATATAGAAACATCCTTTTTTTATAACAATAAATTACTAAATAATAAAAGTTTTTAATCAATGTTATATTATAAATCACTGGCAGACTTCGATGCGAGTGGCACTTGAGTCATGTTGAAGTGATGCCGCAAGCTCCGAGGTGACAGGAATGATCCGGCAGCGTGTCAACGGGAGCTTGACGGAGCTTAGCGGTTTGGCAACTTTTATTTCCTTTCAAAGTTTTCTAGCACATCCCCACACAATAGCAGATAAGTAATTATATATTTTCAAAATAAGTTTGTTCATTCGGCATATGCATTCAAGCGAATAAAATGATAAGCATATAGAAACCATCAGATTAATAATTATAATTTAATAATATAATATTTATAGCGTTATTGGAGAATGAAAACGAATGTTACATAGTTTCTAATCAACTAACAACTAACGGGTAGTACATATTACTCCTCCTATCGACTCCTTTATTTTTCATAAACATGTTAAAATTATTGTACAAAGTGACCAAATTATGTTTATAAACACGAGTATTATAAATTTATACTCGTATTATAGTTATGTAAAGGATTTTAAGTACAGAAGAATTCAGGATTTTATTTTCCGCATCAAAATAAGAAAAATGTTACCATAAACATAATAATATGTCCTAAAATACTTAGTTAAAGAGCAAGCCGCCATTTTTCTTTTTTTACACTAAATGGTATTTATTTCCGTAACGGATCATTCTATTAAATTTATAATTGGCATAAATCTTTTCATAGCAATGTTCATTTTCAGGAATTTTTCCCTATGTGTGTGTAGTTTTTTTTTTTTTTTTTTTTTTTAGCGAATTTCCCTATAGGGAATACGCTATTACGGTAGTAGCCATGGTAAGACCTAAGCCCGGGACCACTTTACTTTTTAATTTTGAGATCCCCAGAAGCCAAAAACACCGTTCCTTTTCATATATATGTATATACAGGGTGTTCGGAAAAAACGTTTCAGGAATTCAGGAGGTTATTGTTCAAATCAAAATAAGCAAAAAAGTTCCTATAAACATATGTCCTAAAATGCTTCGTTAACCCGCTAGCCGCCATTTTGTTTTTTACACAAAATAATTTGTATTTCCGTAATGAATCATTGTATTAAATTAATATTTGGCATGCACCTTCATCATAGCAATACCCATTTTCAAGAAAAAAATTATTTTTTTCCAATGTGTATTTTCAAAATGGCGGCCATTTTAAAATTTTAAACTAAAATATCTCAAAACCGGTAAATTTTATGAAAATTTTATTAGACACAAAAAAGTTGACGAATTTAATTATCTAACCAATGATACCAAAATTGTAAGGATCTGACAACAAATAACGGAGTTATTGAGATTTTTCTGCATAAAAACATTGATTTTGCATTGTAATTAATGCAAATTAAGGTAATTTTAATTGAAAAATCTCAATAACTCCGTTATTTGTTGTCAGATCCTTACAAACTTGGTTAGATAATTAAATTTGTCAACTTTTTTGTGTCTAGTAAAATTTTTATAAAATTTACCCGTTTTGAGATATTTTGGTTTAAAATTTTAAAATGGCCGCCATTTTGAAAATACACATTGGAAAAAAATAACTTTTTTCTTGAAAATGGGCATTGCTATGATGAAGGTTCATGCCAAATATTAACTTGATACAATGATCCATTACGGAAATAAAAATATTTTAGTGTAAAAAACAAAATGGCGGCTAGCGGGTTAACGAGGCATTTTAGGACATATGTTTACAGGGACTTTTTTGCTTATTTTTATGTGGGCAATAACCTCCTGAATTCCTGAAACGTTTTTTCCGAACATCCTGTATATATATATATATATATATATATATATATATATATATATATATATATATATATATATATATATATATATATATATATATATATATATATATATCTATATATCTATATATCTATGTGTCCGTGGTACTGATAACTTTTGAAGGAGACCTCCGATTTTGATGAAATTTGGTATGGAGGTGTAAGACCAGGTCTATTTTCATGAGTTCGCAAAACAGCATTGTCGGGTTATGGGAACGGGGTTTTATGGGGTTTCAAAGGGGTCAAAATAGGGTTTTTGGCATTTTTGGACCTCAATTTTAAAAATTCATGAATTTTAACTAAAACCATTCGAAAGAGCTTAAAAAAACAAACAATTTAGTATTTTGAATTTTTAACTTAGCTTAAATGGTTACGGAGAAAATCCAAAAAAGGTTTTTTCCATGTTATTCTTAAGGGAAATCAAGAAAACCCTATATCTTACTTATTTGTTGACATAACTTAGTCAAATTTGGTATGTACATTATCTAGATAGGGTTTAATTTATACTTGCTTACAAAACCCATATGGCGGCAAACCTACATACTCACCCCCATGGGGTTTATGGGGAAATAAAAATTGTCAGAGCTTGATACAATTTTGTATTTACATTCACCAATTATTAATTAACTTAGATTTTCTACCAATGCCCCATGGCAGCAAACCTACATACTCGATCCTATGGTGTTTTTATGGGGAAAGTAAATAATCTAAAATTCCATTGGAAATTCGCTGAGTATGCAGGTCTGCTGCGACGGGGGTATTTTTTTATGACGGCCATTTAAACTTTTTAAACTCAAAGATCTCAAAACCAGCATATTATATGAAGCTTTTACAAGAGACAAAACGTTGCAAAATTAAGATATCTAACCAATGATACCAAGTTTGTAAGGGTATGACGACAAATAACGTAGTTAGTGAAATTATCCTGCATAAATACATTGATTTTGCACTAACGTTATTTTAAAAGAAATATCTCACTAACTCTGTTATTTGTTATTAGATCCTTAAAACCTTTTATCATTGGTTGGATAGTCTAAATTTTCATCTTTAATGTTATCTTTCAGTTTCGAGATATTTCAGTATTAAAATTTTATAGGCCGCCATTTAAAAAATACCAATAGGAAAAAAATTATATTTTATCAGAAAATGAACATTTGTATTAAATTGTTTCATGCCAAAAATTAACTTGATAAAATGATGAGTTATGGAATAATAAGTATTTGTTGTAAAAACCTAAATGGCGGCTATGGGGTTTACTAAGCATTTTAGGCTTATGTGTAATGGAACTTTTTTGTTTATTTGCATGTGGGAAATAACCTCCTGAATTCCTGAAACTTTTTTTCCGAACACCCTGTTTATTAAATGTAATTCTTTTGGGAGTGACGATAACACCTGTGCTACAAGTCGAAATCGATTATTGATATAACACATTTATATCTGATAACTATTTAGTAAGTAATGGACAAGTATAAAGAAATCTAATTGTGTTTAAAGACACATTTTCATATATTGTTTTTAAAACATTTACCTGGAAAGTATTGCCAATAATTTTTTGAAGTTTCAAAACGGAAATGAATATTTTTTAGCACATTGAAAACCTTAGTAAAAATGTTATTGGTAGTTTATTAGAGTTGTAAGGATTAAGGAAGAAGGCCTTTAAGCTACGAGTGAGATGTGTCGAGTGGTCTGAATATCTCATCGTCGTGTCATACACAACTTTGTATACGTATAACTTAAATTTAGCGTATCACCGCAATAAACATGTCGAAAGTTTGTAGGTAATAGCATAAAAAGTAGCCATACAGGCCTATAAAGTCAATACCACTCACATATGATCACACTTTTAAAGTTAGCCACATAAAGAAACTAAAACATAAATCATATAATGCAATAAACACCTGATGTGCGTATTGCGTAGTTTCTATTGTGTCACTAATTTCATCAAATGCTTATCTGTCATTGGTACAGATCGCGCATTAAAGTACAGTTTATTATAAACTGTACTTTAACGTGAAACTTGATGTTTAAGACCACATTGAGCAAAGGGTTTGAATTTGGTTAAATAACATACCTCTTTGTGCTGTTACTTGTAAGATCTTTATTGGTGGTTATTGGAACTTTCTTAGATGAAAGCATAAAAAGATTACCTATTTTTTAGAGTTTAGGTTTTATTAGTTAAATTAATTGTTCGTATTTTATTTTAATGTAGTATATTTTATTTTAAAGGTCAGAACCAATGTCAGCAGCGTTGCAGCTAATCGTTGTTGTTACTGCTGCTGCTGGGGTTGAATGAAAGTAAACTAAACTATTCATGACCAACCCTGCCCAATTGTACTGTTTTGTTACAGAAATATAATTATCGTTTCTCAATATACGTGCTATTTTCAACATGTTTACAAGTTATAAATGCTGGAAAACAAATCTCCTGTTCACACATTTATAAAAAAAATTAATATCCTATGTTATTATAATTTGTATCAACAAACTTTAAGTTGTTCGTCGCAAGTTCACCTTTTTCCATTTTCGGTTTTTTGATACCTTATTGCACCGTATTATGAAGTTCAATATTCTGAATTAAGGATTTCGCATTGTATAAACAAAGAAAAACAGCATTGTTAAAAAAATCAACTATAATATACAATATAAAATATACAAATAAATAAAAAATATTGATTTTCGTAAAAAATCTAGTAATACTATCAAGTTTGATACAAATTCACTACTTTTATTTTATACAACATATACTTTCCGATAATGAAAAAAATTATATATATATATATATATATATATATATATATATATATATATATATAGGCTATATATATATAAACAGAAAGTAAATAGCTTTTTATTGTGATATATAAAACTACTTATTGTAAATACAAAAATTAAATAAAATTTACAACTTACATAAAAATATGATTAGTTATATATTAAACTCTTTTTTATTTCTTTTTTTAACTAATATAACTATGATGCTTAGTTTTCCTTTGGATGGTCTATTGTCAAATTACTTATTAAATGATTTTTATTCCTTCACGTTTTGTATAAATGTCCGGAATCTCAACACACTGAACCTTAACGACCTCAAGCTGTAATGCATACTAACAGATGGTGGTAATATTAATTTCATATTTTTATACCAAGAATTAATCGAGGCTTGTGATAGTTGTAATACTTTAGTAATTTAATTAATTAATTAATTTTCAGTCAGTTAGCCTATATATCTTTCAACAAAACATTACATCACTAATCTAAAGATTTATTTTTTATTGTAATGTGTTTTATATTGCATATAAAGCTACACAGTTTCCTCCCCTAAGTAGGTAGTGCCTCCGGATAGAAGTAAATATATTGTTCCAAAACCCAAATTCAGTTATGCTTGGACTTGGTTTAAAAATTATTCTCTTTTATCATAAAATTACCTTCTGTCTTGCTTCAAAGGTTTTGACATTAGCTATCAGCCGTTAAGCTATAAATTACCCTTTCTTTTTAACTGGGTTATCCTAATTAAGTACAAACTCAATTTCTAGGTCTTCAAAGGAACGTTAACAATGAAAACTGTTAATTAATGCCAAGGATAATTTGCAAAGGAACATATGCT
Organism: Neoaliturus tenellus; assembly: GCA_030545055.2. Lineage (NCBI taxonomy): Eukaryota > Metazoa > Arthropoda > Insecta > Hemiptera > Cicadellidae > Neoaliturus > Neoaliturus tenellus. The sequence continues at coordinate 32,485,676 of CM061533.1, forward strand.
ACAGATGACACAGGAGGAAGATCCTACTATCATGGAAATTAGCCAGCGTATGCAGATGCCTCTATTATTCAAAGTACATAGCCAATAAATTCAAGTGTGATTAATGTCTCACGGAAGTCTTACAGCTCTTACGATGTAATCGTAAAGTTAACAATAACGGAATCTCGCTTTAAAATAACTTTACATTTTTTAATCACGATAACTTGAGTTTAAAATTAATATATTTTTCGATTATATAAAACTCATGTTTCAAATAAAGTTTTGAATTACTGGTTGATAAGGTTTTTATTTTTTTCATTTTCAAAAATACAACTTCTTTATCTAACTTGATTGTAATAGTGATTGGGGTTAACTTTTAAACTTTACAATGTGTAAATTTGATAAAAATTACAAAAATTTATAAAACTGAATAATTTTTATTTTTTTATACTTTTGTGGAAATATATATCGTATACTTATCCATTCCGAATCGGAAAATACTATTTTTTATTAATGGTTTTTAAATAAAACTAGAACAATTATATGTAAACCTCTCTCAGTTACTATGTAAAATCCTTCGTGTCCTGCCTTAAAATTCTTTAGGTAATTTTTAGAAAATATAAAACTGTGACTATTTATATTCCGCATTATTGATTTTAAACTTTAAGTTAATATAATGTTATATTTAATAAAAACTCCAACATGTATTGAGTATGCAACTATAATCTATTTTTTGCCACATCAAGAAGCCAAATGCAGTTGTCATTAACCCCCCCCCCTTTTTTTTATAAATATTACAGTCAGGGATCATTTCTCTTGACAGCAATAATGTTTATTATAACAAACTAAAACTTTGGATTTTTCATTATATTTATATCCAATAATCCAATGATATAATCTTGTATAGAAAATAAACAAATATGAAAACGCCTTGCTTCTAATGGAAACCGTAGTCTAATTGTGCAAACACAATTTTAAAATTGTTTATATTTTTTCTCTATTTTGTGTTTTGTTGCATTAACAGATTATTTTACATGGATTAAATGGAACTAAAATTTATTCCTTGGCACTTTCTTTGCGAAATGATAACTTGTAAAGGTGTTTATTCCAAGTTTCTCTTTAAAGAGCTAATCAAAAGTAATATATATGTAAATGGGCTCGGCTGAGTCTTTGGAGTTTCGCCACTCAGTAAACATTGTCTATAACTAGATTAAGTTCTCATATAAATAATACTTTTTGAAATGATGTAAAAGTTCCTTAAATATTGTGTTCTGAGATTTTATAACAATGTTTTCTACCTATTATATTTTTATTTGTATTTCGCTGTAGTGAAAATTGGTGTAATTTTACAGGGTACAATATTTATTGACATTAATAATGAGTTGAAAGTTTATGTCTAATAAAAGCTTACTATACGACATTATAAATGAATTAGTTTTAATAACATGTATACTGAAAAGAAGCCGTAGGTTAAGATTTAGAAAAAAAATCCTCGACTTTAAAATAAAGATTGTAGCATTTGATTTGCGTACGACATGACATTTTATCAGATAACTACTGTAAAATATTCTTTTCTTGATGTGTTTTCAAATAAAAGTTAATCAAGGTCTTATTGACTTAGTATTTGCTTGATAGAACCAACAACACGAAATAACAGGACGCAAAAATATTTATTCAAAAGAAGGCCATGATTTGTAAGGGCACCAATTAAAACCAAATCCCTGTTGTAATTTTATTGACATTAGAAAGTCTTCCTCGATGTTACTGAGATTTTTAATTGATTTTTTTATTTCTTAGGCAACTTATCAAGCTTCCAATGTTAATTGAACTTTTAAGATTGTGAAATACCGAGCTAAACTGTTAATGATTAACAGAGCTATATTACTTGATTCTAATAATTTTAAAATTATTTTTCTCTATTTCTTCTTTGGTTTTATGTTATATTCTTAGCAGGAATTCAAAATAATGATTATATAAAGAATGCAGAGTTCTTGTGTGTGTGTGTGTGTGTGTGTGTGAGTGTGTGTGTGTGTGTGTGTGTGTGTGTGTGTGTGTGTGTGTGTGTGTGTGTGTGTGTGTGTGTGTGTGTGTGTGTGTGTCAGTAGCCAGACGGCTAAAATACAAAGTATTACGATACCAATTTACAGGGTAGATTCCTTTTAATTACTGCGGTTGCACCTCTTAAAATTAGTTACACCACCGGTTGATTCTTATTTTACAAATCATCTAGGGCTTCTGCTGAGGTACATAAAAATCCAATGTTAATCAAATAATTTAATCACTATTTCCGAGCTCGGCTTTTTCCTAGGTCCTAGGTTTTTCCTAAACGCCATTGCGCACAGGAAAAGCCACTGTCCATCGTTGTGATGTAAAATACAACTTTAACTAATATAATCTTTTTTTACAATATAGTTTCATCAGGAATAAGGGTTAGTGGAGTATAACCCAGATTCGTTAGGGCATTGAGTTATAGTTTATTCGCTCACAGTTTACAGTTCGTTAGATTAGTTTAATAGTTTAGTTTTGATACACAAGGGAATTAAGTTTTTTAAGGGGTTGACGGACCTCTTTTTTCCTTACTTTTTCCTGACTACATACACTACTGATCTTTGCGTGGATCGTATTATACAAAGTAAGAATGTGAGCCGGTACAGTACAAGGAGAATGGTACTGATAAAAGTTACTGGCAGAACGGAAATTCAAACCCACGACATCGCTGCCATGGTTTCGAAATCCGGTACGCTAACCAACACGCCACCAACTGAACTAATTGTGTCACTGATTTGGTCATATTTTATTCAAGGCCTGATTAGACAGTGTGGAGTCCCTAGGCTGATTATAAAGTGGGATCGCGCGTTACAGGCATTTATGCATTGTAAATTAGAGTTGAAAAATTTTATACAGATTTTGTAATTATTTGACACTAAAGACGGTCAAACCGCATCACAGGCCATAAAACCCCCTTCTATTAAATTTGGGACATGGTTATGTACCAACGGAAATGATGTAAGACAGACAATGTGTTGTCAGCATAAAAGCCAAACCAATTTAAGAAGTCAAGTTGAAATAATGCGTTGCCAAAACAACATATAGATGCGTTGTACAAAATTTGATTTTAGTTGAAATAATAATAATAATAATCTATATTTTCAGTGAGACAATATAACATTCCATTTAAAAACATGTGTTAATCTTGTAGGTTTTGAAGTGAGAGCCTTCAAGGAACGCAACATTGTGTAGGTGGTAGAACACACCAACTGTTCAATATTCATGATAATGTGGTGCGACATGTACAGTATAAGTGTCTTCCAACTACGCTAACTGCCATTAAAGTATAAGTACCTCGATGAATAACTAAGTAAAATTGTATCATAAAGTCCACTTTATTCATCTGATTAACATCAACTCCATATGGATAATGTTTAAATCTATGTTTTAAGTTAATTTAGTTTAAACTAATGTACAGTGTTTAAAAAACTTTGGAACGGTTTAATAATTTTTAACCGATTTGGCCTAAGTAATAAAGCTTTGTACATATTTATAAATCATATAAATCTACTTTTACAGATAAGTATACGTTTTTTACCTCTCAAATAGGTCGGACCATTGGGGATAAGAAGAAAGTCTTAAATGCAAGCAATTCTTCCTAGTCCTTATTTTTGCCAACCCCCTGAAGAGGTAAAATCTTATACATGTCTGAACAAGTATATTTAAATTAAAATATTTAAAAATGTAAAATTTTTCATAACTTAGATTATTTCAAAACATTGTTAGCCGTTCCAGGACTTTTTTAACAAATTAAAAACTCTCAGTAGGGTTCTAGGATGTTGATATTACACAATATAATAATAAAACTGTACGATATCTAATGTCTCTGCAAAGAACAATATGTTCAAATGGATGTGAAGTTACGTGTAGTGGTGGCTCTCGTGAACCCAAAATGTATCAAAAATATTTAGGAAGACAAAACAACTAGTCCTGGTTGACACAGATTTAAGACCTGGAGCCGAGTTACTAGTCAAAATATCAGCACACACTCCAGAGACACTTACTTTGAAGGAGTTCATTACCATGACTATGGCTGATTTCAAAGATGACGTGTTGCACCAGGTCCAAAACCTTTATAAGTGGATGTGGTAATTTGACACATACATTGGAGATTCTGTGAGTTCAAACTGACACCTTCAATACACCAAGGGAATAAATAAAAGTGGACTTGGCTCAGTTAAGAAAAGAAAATGTTGAACTTAAATAAAAGTACACCTCTCTCACTAGTGAACTTTCTGAGGGCCAAGAAAGAGTAAGAGACCTAGAAAATGATACAATAAATAATTATATTTATCTGATGATATTCCTCAAATTCAAAATAAGGATGCACTGGAGATTTTTAGAGAAAAGGGAACAGCTTTGGGAGTAGTAGTGGGGAAGCCGAAATCACAGCAGCCTCTTAGAATTCCTTCAAGAAAGACTATCCAACTTCTCTCATTGTACAAATTTTAGAAAATAATAAAAAACCCTTTAATTAGCTAAGAGGTGCCAAGACACTTACTGCTAACAAGGTTAACCCTACTTACTCTTCATAACCAAAGAGTATAGGTAAAACTTGTAAACAGGAAATTGAAATCTGCTTTCAAACTGAAAAGGAGTTGTAATGATTTAGTTGTAATTCATTTGATTTTAATTGAAAGTTAAGGTATCCAATGCTTAAGTTGTTAATTTTATTGTAATGTTAATGGCTTGGGTAACGTGTAAAGAAGAATATACTTAAATTCATTATGTAAGGCTGAAATCAGTTGAGTATTCTGCAAATGTGCGTATAGGTGTAACAATGCAACACAAACCCACAACAAAGGGATTTGAACTACGAAACTAACAACATAATCGGCCTACAATCAGTGATTGGCGGCCTTAAGAGTCATCTTCACCCCTGAGCCCATTGTTGCACAGTCGACAATGTTAACCATACCGCTTTTAATGCGAAACATGGTATTTGATTCCCCTGTTTCGGACGCCGTTTTTCAACCGGTTTTCTTTAAACTTGGTAAGTGTTTAGTTGAATAGTTATACTATTTCGCTCATACCTCGAAATTTCGAAAAATTAACAAATATTATACTCTCTGTGACGTCTCAAAGTAACTCTATTTTCCTTAGTAATATTTCAAAATTTAGTAAAATGTTCTAAATTTCGAGGTATGAGGGACCTAATATAACTATTCAACTAAACACTTATCAAGTTTAAAGAAGATCGGTTGAAAAACTGCGTCCGAAACAGGGGAATCAAATACCATGTTTTGCATTAAAAGCCGTATGATTTAACATTGCCGACTGCTCAACAATGGGCTACTGGCCCAGGAGTGAAGATGACTCTTTATAACGATAATACGAGCGAGATAGGCTCAACTTGTTAGGGTTGCTACATGTGATTGTATACGTTACATAATCACTTAGGTTAACTGTATAGCTTTTTTTATACATTGATTTGTATGATAACATCAGTAAAATGCACTTTCTTAAAATGGTCTAAGAGTAAGCTCATAGTATTAACGGTGCTTAACAAACCTGATGAAAATATAGTCAGAAAAGATTTAATTTTGTATGGTCAGTTTATTAAAAGAAATTGATAAAATTATACCCTTACATTTAGTTGTAATTTTCCAAAAGATTTTCACAAGAATAAATACTTTTATGAAATAAATTAACATGAAACTAAATTTATTTACAATCATTAATAATAAATCGTTTGGCTAGTATAATTAACTGATAAATAAAATTAAAACCCGATATTTTATAATTTTACTTCTCTCTTCAAAAATTTGTTTTAAATAAACCAAAATAATAAGGTTTGTGTCTAGAGAAGCCAACGCGCTGAGTTCTGAACCTCTCCTAATCTTATTTAAAAGCGTAAGCGAGGCTAAGCAATTCTTAATAGCAAATTACAAAAAAAGTTTTTATACTGATTGAAGTAAATTGAATAACAAGCTAACAACCTTTATGCAAAATATATTATTTTAACGATCATAAATTGTCATTGCAGTTGTTAAAATTACAGGGATTTTAGGGTTCCATAAATGTTATAAAGCTAACATTTTTGTAACCAAGTAAAACAAGGTATTTCATAATGTATCTGAGGTACGTTCTTTTATGCTGAATTTTGTTTACAGTGAATAAATGTGTCAGTCATAGATCAAAATTATTTCCCACGAGTAGTGTATTATAAGTATCATACATTTACTATAAAATGTTAAAAGAAGTAATAAAATCTATATATAATGGTAAAAATGGTTTAATTATGATCAGAGTTGTGCTGCTTTTATATTTGATTAAAAAGTGTATATAGAGTAAATCATTTATTTTTATTTTTTATTAATATATAAATAAATGAAAATATTGTTTTAGTTAATAGTGATCTAATACTGCACTGACCTATTTACTGTATTAAGGTTCATTTGTATAGTCGACTAGACAAATTAATATTCTAATTTACTGTTAATGTTTTTGGTTTTACATTGTACTTGGATTATCGTTGTCACGGTTTTAGTACCACAATTAAGGTCAACAATGATGTGGTTAAACCACCAGGCCGTTGATTGCAGGTAAATGTGGTTTGTTGGCTATTAAGCTGGATTAAGCAATAATGGGAAAACTAGCCTTTCACTTCAATGTCTTATAGTAATCAAAAATTCATATGCTTATTTACGACAAAATAGATTAGCTTGTTCGATTGGATTTGTATATATGTACTAGCTATGTTTCTAAAACGTGTAAGTGTTACAATACATCAGTTAACATTGTGATATTGAGGGAAAATTCTGAACGAACCTGTTTATTAGCATGTTACTTAGTAAGTTTAGTCTTCATTTTGTACTTTTAAAACTTCATTGTCTGTATACCTTTATTAGTGTAATAAATCTGTTTTGAATTGAATTAAATTTATTGAAATTCACTGAATACCACTTTGGCGTATCCATGTATAAGTGTACCGACTGCTTAATTTTATGGTCAAAATAATATTATTGTTTTCCTTTGTTTTTTCATTTTTCTATTAGTCCTATTCGTTAATTTTACTGTCTATTTTACAGTACAATGTAAAAGAAATATTTGTCATAAAACTTTGTTCAATAATATAGCTTGTATGTATTAAAGGAGTAACAAAATCCTTTGAAGTCTTTCTTTAGAGATGGGCCAAAGGAAATATAGATGACCCAAAACCCCAGTTGCCAGCTCTCGGTCAGCGTTTCTTGATTGCTTTCGCAAAGAGTACGAACTCCTCTCTCAACTCTTACGTTGTAGTGAATATAAAAATACATTTATTCATCCATTATATGTTACGAAAATTAGAAATTAACTTCTTAGGAGTAATTATTTACTTTTACAAGTAGTGTGACTGGTGGAAATAACAAATATAGTGGACAAATAAAAACAATAAAACAATAATTTTGAGTTTATCCTAAATGAGTGCTCAAATAAAAGCTCCTCACAGCCTTTGCTGTTATTAAATTGTTAACTACACAATTTAACTAAAAACTTAATACGGTATATAAAACAACACAATAACAAAGATTAGTGGTGATCAGTGTAATAGGCTACATTATTGAATACATAATCAATGTAATATAATCATAAATGACTTCATAAATATAATTTAGGAAGATTTTGTAATTTCAAACTGTTATATTTTGCAAAGCCTGAACAACCTAAAAGATCTGAATTGGAGTACATGTTATTGGATTAGAAAAACATTTGAAAACTGTAGAAAGTATAGGTTGTATCGCAATTTTTTACAGCTATAAAGGCTTGATATTATTTATTTTTACCACTGATTAAGAGTTTTATACTGCATTTATATTCTTAATTTACTGAAAGCAAACAAAGTTATTGCTATCGGAAGTATAACATGTATTTTGATATAAATCAAATATATCTTAATATTATACTTTAAGAACCTGGAGGACAACTAAAGGACCTGCATTTAACATTAAAAAAACGAACGGTCTTCTGTCTTCCATAGATCCCGATGCCTATGGACGTTTCAAATTTCTAGATAAGAATTTTTAAAAGAACGTGTTTTCAAATTTTGATATGAACAAATCCTTATTAATGAGTAATACGAATAAATAAGTATATTTAAAGTAATATATTATGTAATTTCGATAAATTTTAGTGGCAAAGTTTCATTTGAATTAATAATTGATGTTATGAAAATGTATTTGTCACAGAGCAGTTTAGTACATATTTAATGGAGTATGTGTCAAACAACATAATATTAGTTCCGATGGGATGTTTTTAACACAATAATTGAAAATGTTATCCCAGAAAACACATAAACACCGTAGTTAATCTAAAATTTGTATTAAGATATTAATAGAAAATCAACTTCAACAATACTTTAATACAATTGCCAGCCCCACCAACGGCTAAATGTACTTGAGCTAAAGCTACACGTAAAAAATTGTCTATGAAACTTAAGATTAACTCTCAGGTTTATTATATCATTCATTTCTGAAAACAATGTTGTAAGGGAAACCCACCATACAAAGCCTACTGAAATGTTAAATTGCAATTGTGGTTTTTAATCAGCTAATGCAGTATGTTTTAACTACTTATATCCACTGTTGATGTGTATTTCTTTGGTATATTACGTTACAATAGTATATGGGATGGTTTTGCGTTTTAGCTAGTTAAATTAAGCGTAATGTTTCTCATTTTTTTAGGTTATGAGTTATTGTCGAACATAATATTTTGTTATGAATTTGTATAATTTGCATTTGTTACTCTTTTGTTAAGGATGTTTTATTTTTCTCCCTTTATCCATATCAATGTCTATAGGATTACACATTGTTAAGTGACTATAGAATAATAATGATAATTATATACATAGAAATGCTTAGGCATATTGTGGCTCAAGTGACGCAAATTGCTTAGTACAATTTAAGCTATACGATATCTAACTTAAGCAATCTCCATATGTTTGGTAGTACAGGGAAATATACTAAATCTTCATTACATGCTGCTGTATCTTGAAGATCTAGAGTTATAATCGTCAACCTGATGATTGATTTTAATACGAATTAGAACAATGGGTAGGTAGAGCAAGCAGCAATAGTTCATTTTCTTCCCTGAAACTATTTTTGAATGTAAAAACGCATGCACATAATGATAATATCCCCATTGTATAGTTAAATTATTTACTTTACATTTCAACTTAAAATAAAGTTGAGATAATTCTTTTTCAGAGTTTGTCATGTGTTTTGATTTTATTTTACAGTGAAACAAATTAAAAAATTGAGAGTCATCTTCACCTTTATCCTAGTAGTGCAGTCGGCCATATTAACCATATGGCTTTTGAGCGAAAGATAGTATTTTTCCCCCTATTTCGGATGCCGTTTTTCAACAGATTTTACTAAAACATAAAAAAAATTTAAATTAAAAAAATATTATTCTCATTGACGTCACAAAGTTAGCCAATTATCATTATTTTTCTTTTCGCTAATACCAGAAATTTTTACTTACATGACATATACTTACATTACAAATACTTACATGTATTATACAAGGTATAAGAGCCCTAGATCTAACCTTAATCTACAATAAAATCAAACAAACATTTATTTTTTAAATAAATATTCAAAAACACCGTCCGAAACATAAAAATGTGGAGGCACGTTTTTCGTATTTTTGCAAGGGTGAAGATGACTTTGTATGATTTTTAAAGTGTAAGTGTTTTTTTTTTTTTTTTTTTTTTTTTTTTTTTTTTTTTTTTTTTTTTTTTACTTTAAAAAGACTCGTAAATAACAAACACACTCTTGTACTACACACAAGTCTCTCATCATATAAAAATATAGAGCTATCTTAAACTTACGTATGGTTGATTGGTTACAATAAATAGTAGTAATGTGGATGTATACATTTTAATAAAGGACTAAAATATTGTACTTGAGGATATGTTAAATTATTTTAATACACATTCTTGTTTTATTTTGATAACTTATCAAGATAAGTAAAAAGACAAATGTGGAATTACAAATAAATAAAGAATGCTCAAGCTTGAAGTTTTAATAGATGTAAAACATGTAACTATATTGAAAGTAAATTAAACCATGAAAATTATATTTAAAACAGTCCAAAATGTTGATTGTTATTACCTAACAGACAGGATTAACAGAGGATTAGAGGATAACTAATATTTAAAATTTTTTATTAAAATTTGACAATCATTCAATATGTGTGTTAAAAGGTTTAAAATTGTGTCTTATATTGATTGATGATTCATCTAATGTACGAGTAGCAGATGATTGAATGACATCATTGATCATTTCCGGCTCACGGTTGCGGACAGCTCGGCCGGCCCTCGGTGGTTGACTGTGACTGGAGGAAGAGGGAGGGATCATCGGTCATGTCCGATCAGAGCACTGGGCAGGGGTGGGCCATATGAAAAATGAGGAAACAATTTTATGATTGACAGAACCTGTTAAATCATAATATTTACACTATAAAATGACTATTATTTCACTGGCATCACTTTTTGAAACGGCAGCCCTACCGTTTGTACTGGAATATAATAAAAATATTAGTTAGAATGTGTGTGATAGCTTGATTTAAAAGAAACCCATTTAAAAGATCTCATAAAGAGAAACAATTTAGTATATTGAGTTAATAATTTAGGTTATATGGTTATTAGCCCAGTAACTTTAGGTTCAAAAATCAAACTAATTAGTAACAAGCTGATTTTTGGTGTGGTGATAGTACATGCTAAGATAAGTATTTTCTGAAAGTTCCCCTAATTTCCCTCGCTTGCTTCGCTCGGTACAACGTTACAAACTTTTTAACCTATTAAAATTACTAAATTATTAATTGTGCACCACCTATCACACCGATTTAAGTGATTTTAACTTATTCTGAATGAAAAAGTGCTATGCTAAATAACAATAAATGTAATAATCATGCTGTTTTAAGGCCTTTTCTAGAAGTTTTATTATGAATTTTGTATATTTTTTATAAAATGTAACTTTTTGCAGAATTAATTTTTACAATCATAAACTCGACATGTTTTATGCAGTTTTCCCTTTAAATTGTGAACAATAAGGTAAAAAGATCAAGAGAACACTTAAAGCAATAATTAGTGTTATGTAATATATGGCTTGTTTAATCCAAATAAAGTTATACACACTGATATACCTAGTCCGTTCAATACTCTGAATTTTTTTAGTTATTGTTTTTTATCTGATATTGAGAAAAACCGCTGGTTGATATTTAAATTGTCATTTTACAAAGTGATTTATAGATTAAATGGCATATTTGCATCGTAATAGTTAAAACCTAATTTAATAATGCCATTAATGATGAGGACATTGTTGATGCGGGACAGTGACAGTTTTAGTTATGTAGTTTAAAAATTCTTTTAAAAACTTATCCGTAGTTTTCTTATCAGAGCAGGGAGGGAAGTATTTTTCCCTTTTGCTTCTGTTTATTGTGTGAGTTTATGTGTTAATGTTCTCCCTCATGTGTTTTCCTTTCGGCATTCACCAGGTTCCAGAAAGCTTTACTTTTATTCACATATTTGTAAACGCAAGAAACAATTTTGGCAAAAATCACATAAAATGTATCAAACATTTTTAATAAAACATCTAGAAAAGGCCTTAAAATGGCATGATTATTGCAGTTATTACTATTTAGCATAGCACACTATCATTCTGGATAAGTTATGACTATAAGCACTCAAATCGGTGTGATAGGTGGTACACAATTAATAATTTAGTTTTTAATAAGTTAAAAAGTTTGTAACGTTGTATCGAGCGAAGCAAGCGAGGGAAATTAGGGGAACTTTCAGAAAATACCTATCTTAGTATATACTATCACCACACCAAAAATCAGCTTGTTACTAATTAGTTTGATTTTAGGCCATGTTTTGATCTAAAGTTACTGGGCTATATAGAGAGAATCCAAATATATGTTCACCAAGTTATTTCGATGGGAAATAAACAAAACCTTCTATCATGCTTGATTATTGACATATCTTGATAAACTTTAGTACGTACAATCACTAGGGTTTAACTTATATTTACTTACAAAACCCATTTTTCGGCAAACCTACGTACTCAACCCCATAGTTTTTATAGGGAAATATAAAAAATACTAAAAATACCTTGGAATTCGCTGAATACGCAGATCTGCTGCGATGGGAGTATTATAGTTTTGTTTTTGTCTAAGACCCGTTGGATCTTTACACAAAGTCATTAGTGGCCCAATAGCCAATAGCAGTTTTATAGCAATATTTATTTTCAAATAAATAAATAAAATTTATTTCCCAATAGCCAATAGCAGTCGCGTCCAGATTCGAACCTTTAAAAAGCCACATACGATTTTCGGGTTCGCATCGGCAACCCTCCGTATAGGGGGGCTCTATAACTACTCATTATTCTAAAAATTCATAGAATGTATATACTAATAAAAAAGAGACTAATATACAAACTAAACAGTGGCATGGACTTAAGAAGCCAAAAGTAGTTTAGTATTACTGTGAGAAATGTAATTTTATAAATATCTACACTTATTTAATACGCTGAGGGTTTTTTTTGTCTTGAGAACTCCTCCTACAATTTTCAACCGATTTTTAAGTTTTTGGTGTTGTTGGATAGGGCTTGGTCTGTAGTTGTTTCCGCCAAAAACTGATGAGAATCGGACTGAAAATAAAGGCGCTATCCACCATTGAAATCTCAAAATTTCCCATTTAAATAACATTGGGATTGAATAAAGCATTTTAAACATCTGTTAATAATCAGCTGTAAATACGTGTTGTTTTGGTGATTAAGGATATTCACAATAGTGGGTTGGCCGGATGTCGTTGATTTAGAGCTGAAAGTAACAGTTGTATTGTATTAAAATAAATTGCTCGATTTCCGGCAACATGTATACTAGTTTATTTAAATCGAGTTGTTCGGGACTCTTTCGTTAAAGACTTCTTAAATTACTTTGAAAACTCGTTTATTGTTTTCCAGTGTGGGCGAGTTCATCAGAAAACGTCTGAGCTCCAATGTTGCATGTTATTCTTGGTTTCCCCCATAGGGTTTCTTGGACTTCGTGACAACAAAAATGGGAATATTTATTCTTGAAGTCATCAGACTGTTTGGTGACGTTAGGGAGAGAAACTTCAAATTTAAAGAAATTTAACGGATCGTCTTAATAGAGATATAGAGTATTGATTTGAAAAATATAGACCGCCCTCTGTTATACCTCTAATATTGTGATTTAACAAGTATAGTTTGTTATACAGGCTGCTGTTAAATTATTATACAAACTTCGGAGGCTGACACAACTTGCAATTTGAACACAAAATTTCTTCTTGACATATGTCGAAAAATTCTTTGTTTAGCTTCTAGCCGCATTTTTTTTTTTTTAACTAAATAATGTTTATTTCCATAACGCATCATTATATGAAGTTCACATTTGGCATGAAACTTTATCACACCTATGTTCATTTTCAGGAAAAATAATATTCTGAAGTGTATTTTCAAAATGGCGGTCATTAAAAATACTTAAACTCAAATATCTCAAAATCAGTAAATTTTACAAAAATTTTTACGCAACACAAAAAATTTGACAACCTAAGGATCTGTCAACAAATAACGGAACGATTGTCATTTTTATACAATAAAAAGCTGATTGTGCATTAAAATCAATGCAAATGTTATTTTAGAGAAAAATCGCAATAACTACTTTATTTGCTGTCGTATCTTTGGAAATTCTGTATCATTGTTCATTTAAATATACAATTTAATTTGTCAAAAATTTTGTTATTTGACAATTTAAGTAGATAGAAAAAGCCACTTTCAAAACCGGCCACGTGCCGCCGGAAGCCATATTCAAGGCAGGCAGCTTCCGGCGGTTAGGCGAGTCACGCAACGAGGGGAGCGGGCAAGGTCGAGAGTTATTAAATGAGGAAGTGGAGGCCCTCGCTAATTGGCCCATAAATTAACCAGACGCAGCTGGCGAGGGGAAGGTAACGGGGAAGGTTGGAGGGGTTAGAGTTTAAGAACAAAATTTGTCACTGGCGAGGGTAGGATTCGAACCCGGCCCGCTGGCGTGTGAGGCCAGTGCGTTACCCCTGAGCCACCGAGGTACTTGGAGTAGAGTAGTGTAAATGTGTCTGATAATATTGTGCCTGTGGTTCGCTTCTTGTCCACAAGAGTGCAGCACGTACTACGATTGCGGCAAGTTCACAATTCCTCCACCAGAGTTCAGCATGTACTAGGGCTGCAGCTAGTTCACTATTTCTCCAACAGATCGCAGCACGTGTTATGGCTACACCCAGTTTACCCCAAAATATCCCCACGAATTACCCAAATTACCCTGAAATTCCCCAAAATACCCTGCAATTTCCCACATTTCATCGCAGTCCTACCAACTTATGTCATTCACTATAAAACAAGAACATATGAAATGCTCGGATATATACTATAAAAAGTGAATAAAACCCAAAAATGTTGGCAATACAGTATATAAAATCAACCAACTTACGTCATTCACTATAAAACAAGAACACCTGGATCGGCCGGAACAAGAACATATGAAATGCTGGAGACTATACTATAAAAAGTGAATAAAACCCAAAGATGGCTGCAATACAATATATAAAATCAACCAACTTATGTCATTCACTAATCAACAGTTATACTATATGAAATTTACCTCTGGCTAGTTCTCAGCGTCAATGGCTATAACATCAAATGTACATAATCAACGGTTACACTATATAAAATGAAAACTCTACTATATTATTTAATATACACCAATGACTATAATGTTAAATCTAGTTATACTATATGAAATGTGCCCAAGGCTATACTATATATTATGCATTGACGACTTTACGTTAAATATACGCGATCAATGCTTATACTATATGAAATGCATTCGCCGCTATACTATACAAAATATCAATGAATATAATGTTAATAAACATGATCAACGCTTATACTATATGAAATGTACCTGTGACTAGTTCTCTGCATCAATGGCTATAATGTAAAATGTATATAATCAACGGTTACACTGTATAAAATGAGAATGCTACTTTACTATATAATATACATCAATGACTATAATGTTAAATATTTCTAATCTAGTTATACTATATGAAATGTGTCCAAGGCTATACTATAAAAAGTGAATAAAACAAAAAAATGTTGGCTGTACAGCACATAAAATCAATGGCTAGAAGCTGTTAAGCAACTAAGAACGTTATCATACTATATACGACGCATACAGTACTATATAAAGTGAATAACATGCAAACTTCAGCTTAAAAAACACAAAAATCGCTAATATCTCGAAAACGGTGCGTCCTAGGGGTCCGGGGACCCCAAAAAACTACCTACTACGTAGTAGAGGTACCCCCAGGGGGTGAGTACCCATAATTAAAATATTAACAAAATGTTGCGGGTTGCATCTAAAAAATGAAGGGGCAAAACTTTGAAATTCCATATCTTTGTCACAGGCGAGGGTAGGATTCGAACCCGGCCCGCTGGCGTGTGAGGCCAGTGCGTTACCCCTGAGCCACCGAGGTACTTGGAGTAGAGTAGTGTAAATGTGTCTGATAATATTGTGCCTGTGGTTCGCTTCTTGTCCACAAGAGTGCAGCACGTACTACGATTGCGGCAAGTTCACAATTCCTCCACCAGAGTTCAGCATGTACTAGGGCTGCAGCTAGTTCACTATTTCTCCAACAGATCGCAGCACGTGTTATGGCTACACCCAGTTTACCCCAAAATATCCCCACGAATTACCCAAATTACCCTGAAATTCCCCAAAATACCCTGCAATTTCCCACATTTCCTCGCAGTCCTACCAACTTATGTCATTCACTATAAAACAAGAACATATGAAATGCTCGGATATATACTATAAAAAGTGAATAAAACCCAAAAATGTTGGCAATACAGTATATAAAATCAACCAACTTACGTCATTCACTATAAAACAAGAACACCTGGATCGGCCGGAACAAGAACATATGAAATGCTGGAGACTATACTATAAAAAGTGAATAAAACCCAAAGATGGCTGCAATACAATATATAAAATCAACCAACTTATGTCATTCACTAATCAACAGTTATACTATATGAAATTTACCTCTGGCTAGTTCTCAGCGTCAATGGCTATAACATCAAATGTACATAATCAACGGTTACACTATATAAAATGAAAACTCTACTATATTATTTAATATACACCAATGACTATAATGTTAAATCTAGTTATACTATATGAAATGTGCCCAAGGCTATACTATATATTATGCATTGACGACTTTACGTTAAATATACGCGATCAATGCTTATACTATATGAAATGCATTCGCCGCTATACTATACAAAATATCAATGAATATAATGTTAATAAACATGATCAACGCTTATACTATATGAAATGTACCTGTGACTAGTTCTCTGCATCAATGGCTATAATGTAAAATGTATATAATCAACGGTTACACTGTATAAAATGAGAATGCTACTTTACTATATAATATACATCAATGACTATAATGTTAAATATTTCTAATCTAGTTATACTATATGAAATGTGTCCAAGGCTATACTATAAAAAGTGAATAAAACAAAAAAATGTTGGCTGAACAGCACATAAAATCAATGGCTAGAAGCTGTTAAGCAACTAAGAACGTTATCATACTATATACGACGCATACAGTACTATATAAAGTGAATAACATGCAAACTTCAGCTTAAAAAACACAAAAATCGCTAATATCTCGAAAACGGTGCGTCCTAGGGGTCCGGGGACCCCAAAAAACTACCTACTACGTAGTAGAGGTACCCCCAGGGGGTGAGTACCCATAATTAAAATATTAACAAAATGTTGCGGGTTGCATCTAAAAAATGAAGGGGCAAAACTTTGAAATTCCATATCTTAGGAACGGCTCTATGTATTAACTTCATACTTGGTATGTGTGTACATTTACTTGCTGTCTACAAATGAATGGCAAAAGGTATCCAAAAAATGAAGGCGCAAAAAAGTTTTATTTTATATCTTTTGAATGGCAATATGTACTTACTTCAAACTTGGTATGTGTATACATGTAATGTTAACATGTAATAAAATGCTAAAATCAACTTTCCAGATCTAAGGTCAAACTGTCCAAAAAAAAAACTAAAATTAACATTATTATTGCCTTTTGCTAGCGTAGGGCTTTAACTTTGAGTCAATAGGCAAATAGGCATTTGTAATTATAAGTATGTGTGTACACTTATTTGGTGTCTACAAATGCATGGCAAGAGGTATCCAAAATATGAAGGGGCAAAACTTAAATATTGTATATCTCAGGATTGGCTGGACCGATAAACTTCTTACTTGGTATATAGGTTGGTATGAGTAAACATTAAATGTTTACCATTGCGTGGCGGGGTGCATCCAAAAAATGAAGGGGCAAAACTTAAATATTGTATATCTCAGGAGTGGCAGGACCGATAAACATCTTACTTGGTATGTAGGTGTGTATGAGTAAATATTAATTGTTTACCATTGTGTGGTGGGGTGCATCCAAAAAATGAAGGGGCAAAACTTAAATATTGTATATCTTAAGAGTGGCTGGACCCTTTAACTTCTTACTTGGTATATAGGTTGGTATGAGTAAATATTAAATGTTTATCATTGCGTGGCGGGGGGCATCCAAAAAATAAAGGGGCAAAACTTAAATATTGTATATCTCAGGAGTGGCAGGACCGATAAACTTCTTACTTGGTATGTAGGTGTGTATGAGTAAATATTAATTGTTTACCATTGTGTGGTGGGGTGCATCCAAAAAATGAAGGGGCAAAACTTAAATATTGTATATCTCAGGAGTGGCTGGACCGATAAACTTCTTACTTGGTATATAGGTTGGTTTGAGTAAACATTAATTGTTTAACATTGCGTGGCGGGGTGCATCCAAAAAATGAAGGGGCAAAACTTAAATATTGTATATCTTAAGAGTGGCTGGACCGATTAACTTCTTACTTGGTATATAGGTTGGTATGAGTAAACATTAAATGTTTAACATTGCGTGGCGGGGTGCATCCAAAAAATGAAAGGGCAAAATTTAAATATTGTATATCTCAGGAGTGGCTGGACCGATTAACTTCTTACTTGGTATATAGGTTGGTATGAGTAAACATTAAATTAACATTGCGTGGCGGGGTGCATCCAAAAAATGAAGGGGCAAAACTTAAATATTGTATATCTCAGGATTGGCTGGACCGATAAACTTCTTACTTGGTATATAGGTTGGTATGAGTAAACATTAAATGTTTACCATTGCGTGGCGGGGTGCATCCAAAAAATGAAGGGGCAAAACTTAAATTTTGTATATCTCAGGAGTGGCAGGACCGATAAACTTCTTCTTTGGTATGTAGGTGTGTATGAGTAAATATTAATTGTTTACCATTGTGTGGCGGGGTGCATCCAAAAATTGAAGGGGCAAAACTTAAATATTGTATATCTTAAGAGTGGCTGGACCCTTTAACTTCTTACTTGGTATATAGGTTGGTATGAGTAAACTTTAAATGTTTACCATTGCGTGGCGGGGTGCATCCAAAAAATGAAGGGACAAAACTTAAATATTGTATATCTCAGGAGTGGCAGGACCGATAAACTTCTTACTTGGTATGTAGGTGTGTATGATTAAATATTAATTGTTTACCATTGTGTGGTGGGGTGCATCCAAAAAATGAAGGGGCAAAACTTAAATATTGTATATCTCAGGAGTGGCTGGACCGATAAACTTCTTACTTGGTATATAGGTTGGTTTGAGTAAACATTAAATGTTAACCATTGCGTGGCGGGGTGCATCCAAAAAATGAAGGGGCAAAACTTAAATATTGTATATCTTAAGAGTGGCTGGACCGATTAACTTCTTACTTGGTATATAGGTTGGTATGAGTAAACATTAAATGTTTACCATTGCGTGGCGTGGTGCATCCAAAAAATGAAGGGGCAAAACTTAAATATTGTATATCTCAGGATTGGCTGGACCGACAAACTTCCTACTTGGTATGTAGGTGTGTATGAGTGAACATAAATTGTTTAACATTGCGTGGCGGGGTGCATCCAAAAAATGAAGGGGCAAAACTTAAATACTGTATATCTCAGAAGTGGCTGGACCGATAAACTTCGTACTTGGATTGGTTGGACCAATAAACTTGTTAGTTGGTATGTAGGTGTGTATAAATAAACAATAATTGTTTACAATTGCATGGCGGGGTGCATCCTAAAAATGAAGGGGCAAAATTTAAATCTTGTATATATCAGGAGTGGCTGGACCGATTAACTTCTTACTTGGTGTGTAGGTTGGTATGAGTAAACAATAAAAGTTTATCATTGCGTGGCGGAATGCATTAAAAAATGAAGGGGAAAAATTTAAAAGTTGTATATCTCAGGAGTGGCAGTACCGATTAACTTCTTACTTGGTATGTAGGTTGGTATGAGTAAACATTAATTGTTAACCATTGCGTGGCGGGGTGCCTCCATAAAATGAAGGGGCAAAACTTAAATATTGTATATCTCAGGAGAAGCTGGACCGATTAACTTCTTACTTGGTATGTAGGTTGGTATGAGTAAACATTAATTGTTTACCATAGCGTGACGGGTTGCATCAAAAATGAAGGGGCAAAATTTAAATATTGTATATCTCATGACTTGCTAGACCAATTAACTTCTTATTTGGTATGTAGGCTGGTATGAGTAAACATTAATTGTTTACCATTGCGTGGCGTGGTGCATCCAAAAAATTAAGGGGCAAAACTTAAATATCGTACATCTCAGAAGTGGTTGATCCAATTATCGTCAGACATGGTATGTGTGTACATATAGCTATAATTAAAGGTAGCACCGTTTTGGTGCTATCTTCGATTTACTATTTTTATAGAATGGTGTATGGAAAAAATTCTTTAGGTTTTCAAGGAACACTATTAATTATTGGTTTAAGGACAGACTACCATAGATGTGTGTATATATGTAAATTTTTAACAAAACCTTAGTTTTAAAGATTAAGGTAATTTAAAGGCTTGTAACTGGATTAAACCCATAGTTAAAGGTAGCATCGTTTCTGTGGTTCCTTTGATGTATTACTTTTTATTGAATTTTATTAGATAAACTTTCTTTAGGTTTTTAAGCAACACTTTTAAGTTTTGGTTTAATGTGAAACTAGTAGATATGTTTATGTATGTATAAATTCTTAACAAAACTTTAGTTTTACCATTAAAGGATTTGGAAAACATCTAATTGAGCTTAACGCATTTATTAAATGTTGCTACTTAAAGGTAGCACTGTTTTAGTGCTATATTTGATGTAGTATTTTTATATGCAAAATTTTGCTTCAGGTTTTTTAAACAACACGTTTAAGTATTGCTTTAAAGTCAAACGATCAAATATGTTTTTTATCTGCGTGAATTTCTAACAAATCGTTAGTTTTAACCTTAAACGTGATTCGGAAACTTCTAATTGGGCTCAACCCATTTAAATGTTGCTACTTAACGATATCACCAATTTGGTGCTACTTTTTATGTACTAAATTCATATGTAAAATTTTGCAATAGGTTTTTAAACAAAAATTTTTAGTTTTAACCTTAAACTTTATTTTGAAACTTTTAATTGAGCTTAACCCATTTAAATGTTACTACTTAAAGATAGCACCATTTTGGTGCTACCCTTGATGTTCTTTTTCTATATGTAAAATTTTGCTATAGGTCTTTAAACAACACTTTTAAGTAATGTTTTAAGGCCGAACCAATAAATATATTTTTTATATATGTGAATTCTTAACAAAACTTTTGTTACTAATTGAATGGTGATATAGGAATTTCTATTTTTAGCCAGATATTGGACCACCGTTTTGTCGCTACCTTTAATGTACTATTTTAATGATGTCTTTTATGAGTAAATTTTAACCTAATTAGTTCAGTATTTAATTTTATTATTGTTTTGAACATTTGTCTTTTAGTCAAGCAAACGTCGTTTTGATGTTTAAAAAAAAATCATTTGTATCACATGTATGTAAAGCTAATATTTTTAAGTTCAATCCACTAAATGAATATAAATGTGACATTAATGTAAGATGTGTTAATAATCAGTTTAGATACATTATTCAGAAAATTGTCAAAAAATTCAAATTTATCATATTACTGTGTATGTGCAGCACTTTCCCTTATTTTTGCACGCGCAGTTGCGCTTCAGCATTTATAAAAGTGGTTTGTTGAGCGTGCCCCTTATTATTGACGAATCTTCACAAGAAATGTTTAAAATAAAACATAGAATTGTGTACGCGCAGGTTTTCCAGCACTCTTCATCGAGTATTTGCAGCTCGGTTAACCACGTACTTCATTGTTTGGTGAACTTTTGCCGAGTGAACAGCTTATTCACAATTTCGGTTTTTCCGGATATTTAAATCTGTATGCTATTTTGTAATATTCAATTAATATTGAAAGTAAATAGAAAAATAAACGACTTCACTATGTCTGCACTGCAGTGTTACATGTTTGATAATAAGTCCGTAGCTGTATTATTTGATCGTGAAAACAATCCATGGTTTAAGGCTAATGATATATCAGAGATTCTAGAATACAAAAGACCGCGAAAAGCAATAAATGATCTAGTTAAGGAGAAATATAAAAAAGATGCGTAAGGATATAAATGGAACTAGTTCCGTTTTACCCTATAATTTTCAAGAAAGAACCGTATTCATAAATGAACCAGGTTTATATTCCTTAATTATATCGTCTAAGATTAAAACAGCTAATCGCTTTCAAGATTGGGTGTTTGAAGAAATCCTACCATCAATTCGCAAGTATGGAGAGTATAAAATTAAAAGAGAAAACCTTAAGTTGACTCACTCCTTACATAAAGTGTTGGCAAATAATCAAAAACTAATTGAAACGTTAGTTGATCAAATGCCTAAGGTTGCTGTTATGCCTGATGATATGGACTTAAAACATATCTTTTGTGTACTGGAAAAAAACACATACTATGAAAAGTATGGAGTAATTGAGTACAAGTGTATTCGTACAGAAAAAAGACGATTTAAAAGAGCATTGAAGAAAGCTAAGAAAGATGGTTTTGTTCCAAGTTTTACAAGATATTCTGTACCAAACAGTATAAATATACTGAATAAAGCTAAGGAGGTTATGCATGATTATGGTATGCATTATGAATCTTCTTTAAATAACATATTGACACCCCATAATTTCGTAAATATTGTTAAAATTGTTCTTAATGAATAAATTGTATGAATGTATGTGTGAATGTGAGACTTATCAGATTGAGAAGTTAAGGTATTTACTTTGGCTACTCCTTCGAAAAGTGTGGTTTGAGTGAAGGTCACTGGCGCGGTTGACTAAAAGACCCGTAAACCATGTGTATGTGTGTGGAAAACGACGTACACCCACGTCCTCGTAGTGTTTTCTGGGTAACGCTAAGAGGTGTACAACTAATATCTTGTAAACCACATGGATTTGTTATATATTTATTTTTAATGTATTCATAGCTATTTATAGAAATAACTTTTATTTGAAAGAAATTTGTAACAAACAGTTTCAATTAAACAAATTTAAAGCATTTTAAATACATACAATTTATAAATGTTGTAGCAAAACATTTCATGCTTTACTAATGATAATTATAGATGAAATCAATGGAATGTGTATATATATATTGATATACAAATATAAGTCTTGTAATTAATGAAGCTAGAAAAAAGAAATAAAGATAGCATCAAATAAGTGTTACTTTACAAAATAGTAAAACCGAAAATGCAATAAACTCTTAGATTATACAAAATTTGAAGGTAGCATCCAATTAGTGTAAATATATATAAAGGGAAAAGGCTTTTAACTAAAAATACAATAAACACTAGTTTTAAGACCTATATTTAGGTAGCACCTAATTAGCTTCATATATGTGAAATTGAAAAGGATTTTTATCTGTATGCTACAATTATACTGTTTGTACTTTATAGTTATAGGTTAATATAGAAAATGTCAAACCTATTTGTTTTTGTTTTACAAATAATGAAGAAAAATCCAATAAACACTTGTGTCTAAGATACAAATGCTGGTGTCACCGAATCAGTGCTACCTTTAAATGGAGTAAAAGCCTTATATATTCAAAAAATGGAAAAAAAATATTTGCCTAAATATTATATTTAACATGTTTTTTTTTATTTCAAACTAACGTGTTAATAAACTGATTTTGAACCATAAAAATATAATAATGAAGCTAAAACATACAGTATATACTGGTTTTAAGACCTTTATTTAGGTAGTACTCTAATCAGAGCTACCATTAAGTTAATAAAATCGCTACTTAACATTTAACTATAAAATTGGTTTTATTTATTCAAACTTTAATTTTACCGATTGTTACTCTACACATAATGCTAAAACCACTAAATCTGAAATTTGCCCATATATAATCCCATGACACTTTATAGATACAACTCATCCATCATGTTCTCATTCATTTTGATTTTTATATAAGATAGTAAAAACTCAAAACTTACTACTTATTTTCAAGATAAAATAAAGGTAGCAACGAAAAAATCGGTGCTATCTTGAAATAGTTATAAGAATTAAAATATAGTATGGTTTTATTTAATTAAAATAATGTTTTACACATATCTGTACAAAACTAATTCTGAACCTTAAGGCTTAGAACCCTGACATATTGTCTTTACTTCATAGATATAGCTCAACCCTGTGATTATACATCTTGTGAATTTCGAAATAAAATAATAAAAGGATAAAACACATTAACTTTTATATTTATAGCTACACAACATTTTTGTGCCACCTTTACATAAAATATATATTAATTCAATTATGATGATTTTTTTATGTATTTATTCTAAATTTAGGCACAAATTAAAAAAAATCATACATATAATGATGTGATATACTCCTTATTCTATAAACACAGCTTACTCTCTGATCGTTCCCCCTTAGAAACACTTTTTATACAAAAAAAAAAAACTTGTGCTATTGTAAAATAAAAAAACTATTAATATTCACTTTTTTTTATTTGTTCTCTGATTTTACATATATGATAAGGAAAGCCAGAACTGCTATATTAAGTTATGATTTCAAGGCTAAATAGAGCTACAACCAAATAAGTGAACCTGTTTACTGAAGAAACGAGAAACATATATTTATGAATAAACAATTTTACACTTCCTTAAACTAACTGTTGCCTGTTTACACTCCACAAATAAGACTCAAATCTCTAATTATAAATTATAACATTTTAAACATAATTATTTTTCAAATCTTTTAACGCAATAAAATTTACTTTCATAATTAAATAAAATTGTGGTATAATGTAGGAAAAATCTACATATATATCCAATTACGAAACATTTCCATTCATTTAAACTAAAATGTAACCCGTTGTTTCCTCTATACAGAAGGCTAAAACCTTGAAATCCGAACTTTTGGATATGGAATCCTAATATTTGGTAATTTTTTCATATACATTTTTAGTACTCTTGCTCTGAGCTTTGTGAATAAAAATCTCAAGATATAACTGATGGCTTGATTTGGACCTTCGAGTGATGTAAACTTCCATCCTGACCCTCCACCTTCATGCTCCGGCAGTTTTGTGAACAATTCTTTCACACATTCATTAATAATTTTATTTACATCAGAATACGATTTTTTGTTATAAAACCTCTCATTGATATTTCACCATCTGTGTTACTGCATCCAAAAATAAACCAAATTTTACAAAATGTAATCACGATTCTTTTTTTTTAAGTTTGTCCAATCAATAATTTTGCCCCTGTTAAAAAAAGTTTTCCAAATCAAGCTGTACATCATTAATTTTGTGATAACCGTCGTCCTTGTAATGCTGTAGTCCGTAGCTGTATGGTTCCGTCTTTTTCTTTTTCCGTGTCCATCTCCTTGTCTGTGTCCACATTTTTTATCTTGGTAGCTAGGTATGTCTTGCTGACAACTAAAATTTTATTTGTAGCGAGGGCTGTTTCTCAATTTGATCGTATCTTTCATTTTTACAGTAAAAACTTGACTGATAAAGGGAATTAATTGAGTTTTGTTGAAGCTGCTTATTTACAGGCAAGCGAAACCTGTATTTTCGAACAAGATATTTTACAGCGAAACGGGTTTTAGGTTGAAAGAGGTTGCTTTTGGTTTATTTTACTCTCATCCACAGAAAACTAAGCTAAAAATAAAGAAAAATAGAAAAAAGGGAAAAGAAAACAAAAGAAAAAAATAGAAAAAAAAACAATAGAAAAAAAGAAGAAAAAAATTGAAAAACAAAAGAAAAAAGGACAAAATTGAAAAACAAAAGAAAAATAGAAATAAATTCTGAAAAAGTTTTACGCGCAAAATTTATTTTTTCAGAATTTTTTTCTATTTTACTTTTGTTTTTTAAATTTTGTTCTTTTTTTCTTTTGTTTTTTTTTCAATTTTTTTCAATTGTTTTTTCTTTGTTTTTTAATTTTTTCTTTTGTTTCTTTTCCCTTTTTTCTATTTTTCTATATTTTTAGCTTGTGTTTTCTGTGGATCAGAGTAAAATAAAAAAGGAAAAAAGGGAAAAGAAACAAGGGAGAAAAAGGGAAAAGAAACAAAAGAAAAATTAAAAAACAAAGAAAAAATAGAAAAAACAATAGAAAAAAAGAAAAAAATTTAAAAAACAAAAGAAAAATAGAAAAAAAATTCTGAAAAAGTAAATTTTGCGCGCAAAATTTGAAATATTTGAAAATTGCATTTTTGAAATATTTGAGTTTAAAAATCTAAAAGGCCGCAATTTCGAAAATACACTGTTGGAAATCTTTCCTGGACTTGTTTTGATAAAGGTTTTTGTCAAATATGAACTTCATACAATAATCGGTTACTTAAATATAAACTATTTAGTTTAAAAACAAAATGTCGGCTGGCGACAAAACAAATTATTATTATTATTATTTTTTATAAGTCAAAGGACTTTTTGTTCAATTTGACGAGAACTATCCTTCGAAATTTGTGTCATCTTTTAATGAAAACCCTGTGTATTAAAAGTATACTGATGTATACTAAGTATAAAAAATTACTTACAAATAAAGGAGTTTTCTATATTGAAAGAACTAATAATAGTAACAAGAGGTTTTATCAACTAATAATAATAACAGTTGTAATGGTTAAAACTGATAGATCTAGTTAAAAAGATTCAAAGGCACAGGGGCAATCAACTAATCAATGGGGCAACAGCTGACAAAGGCAAAATCAGTCAGAAATGTCGGAATTAGTACTGTATACTAAACCAACAGTTTGTGACAATGGTTAAAACATGTTGTACTACAATTAATATTGTATACACTTAACTATACAAGCACAAAACATGGAAAGTTTAGTAGTAATCCGATAGGTTGAATTAATAATAGGTGTATGATTGTGTTATTGTTTCTCATTATATGAATAGTATGTGTTATATTTGTAAAATAATTAAAAAAATAGAGTTGCCTTCTTTAGTCCGTATGGCCCCATACGAACAGAACAGGTGTCCTCATATCTAATATGTTACCTATAATTTATCTTATAAATGCATTAACAAAAAATGTAATTGTAAAATAGTGATGATTAAAACTAAAAATATAGCGTTGCCAATTCATTGTATGAGTATAGCAGGCAACTAATTATGGTGTGAAATATTTATGTAACGTCGATGGATGAGTGGGAAGAGATGTTTGGAATGGATTACGTCATCAGTGCCGATACCGCGGGTCAAATAAATAAGCAAACGCAATTACATTGAAATGGAATGTAAATAAATACTACCACTTTAATAAATAAATAACTAAATAAATAAATACTTTTTATTCGAGCAACAAATTATTCCTTTGGGTTTAATGTAATCGATTTAGGTGTTTATACTAAATTATATACGTTTTTAACTTGAAAACTAAATAATAATTAATTTTGAACAGCTTTTAAGAAGCATTTAGAGAGAATAAACTGATATTTTTCGCAAAGGAGTGATAGCTATGAGATGTCACACCCAGATTACATATACTAGGCCGTTGTTAACATAAAGGAGTCGTTTTGGCAGGGGTTGTAGGTTCTCTGTAGATGTATATCGTAACTCTCAGGACGATGGTGTTCTGTAGCAATAATTCTGAATGGATGATTACCAGATTTAAGTTTTTATTGATAATACATGAAACGATTTTAAACATCCTTCATAATGCAATTGTTGGATAAACTACTGTAATTAAAGTTTAAAATTAAAGAACGGAAACTGTTATAACTTAAAGCAAGGTACCTATTCATCACTCAATTTATAACGTGAAAGCATTAAATAGAAAATTAGGTCTGAGCCCACTACGTACGGCTACTAATGGATTGCTTATGGCTTATAATGAGTATAAATAAATTATATCATTTTGTGGGAGAGCGTCATATATAGACGAACAAAATCAGATAATCTTTGTTCAGTAAATACTACATCATGATATTAACATTAAAAATACTTTCACTTTTAGAAACTGTTAGTCTTGCTATAGTTTTATAATAAACTCGAAGATTTTATCATTCGTTTAATTAATGTCTGTAATTTTTGTTTTTGTTTTTTGACATACCTTATATGTTTAGATAAAATATTACTTTAACTTTCTTAGGGTTTAAAACTGATCAATTTTTATAGTAAAAGTAAGTTAATTTTTACCTTAACTCATTTTTAGTTAACATTCGAGTATTTTGGATTTTCGTATTATAAAGTGAACATATTTCGTCATTTAAGATATTATCATGAACACTAGGCCTTACAAATTAACTATGGGTTTCAAGAAACCTAGTTAACGTCTCAAAATCATTTACTTCCAGGAATTTAATCTGAGATTTTATTACCTAAAGTTTTCGCAAACTAATATGTTGAGGACCCTCATCGTAAGACTGTGGCAGTATCAGTCAAGTGTTTGGGTCAACTTTAGCCATCTCGAGACATATTTCTCCTTTAGAATACTAGAAGCCATACTACTTAAGGTAGGTTTACACGTGAGAGTTTTTCACTCTCAGAGAGTTTCGAACTCTCAGCAGGTACTCGCAGAGGTGTTTACACAACAAGGAAATTTTCCAAGATTGTTAATCCCAGACAGTTTTCTGCGAGTACTATCAACAGCTGTCTGAGATTTTTATGAGAGTAACTAACCACTCTCCGAGAGTGAAAAACTCTCACGTGTAAACCCACCCTTAAAATTAATTACTTAATTAATAATGCTGCATTGCTGAAATATAGATAACACCTAACTTGCAATGGTTTTTGTTATACTACGCTGATTACCTAGCAATTAAGATAATCGTCATTAAGATGAATACACAAAATATTTGCAAAATATTCTTAGTGGATGTTTTCAAATGAACATATTTAACATTTTTAGAAAATAATCTTCAAAAATATATTTTATCCTTTGATATATATATTTCTCTTTTTCATTCCAGGCAAAACGTTTTTTTTACAATCTTACACTTTTAAACATGCACTGTTTGTACGGGAAAACTTTTTTCTGCAAAATGATTTTTATTAGGGGTTTTCAAGGACAATAGGTCCTTTATAAATAAATGTTTTTACTTATTTTTTTTTTCAATTTTTAAAGCTTATTATGATAGTAATATTGGTTTAATTGAAATATATAGTTATATATAATACATAATATGTAGTTCACACTGTTATTTAACTAAAATAAAAATGGTTTATATACCTCAACTGTCGAGTAATCCTTTCTGTACATTAGTTTGCACTACTGCAGTTTCGATCCGCAGGGGATCTTCATCAGGTTAAATACAGGGTCAAGATTTCATTCCAATCGGATTCGTCAAGTGATAAAAATACAATTTGAGAACATTTAACACACCACACATACACACGACGATACGGACACGGACGAAAAACACTTAACAAACAGTCAATGAACATTTTACACCGGTACCGGTAACACGGAGTGTGCGACGGCGACGCGTGTGAAGGGTTGGTCTACCGGTACCGGTAGTACGGGAAAACTTGACAGTTGAATACTCGACAGTTGAGGTATATAAACCATTTCTATTTAACTTAAGTAATCCAGTTGGCTAACATCATGAAGTTATTTAACTTTTACGCGATTAAAAATATCTAAAATATGGTATAGATTCTATAAACGTTAAATGTTTTAATAAAATGTTGAAATTTCTTTGTTTTCTCTGTTTGTTCACACAGATAGAACGATTTTATATTGTTTCATTCAGTGCATACCAATGCAAAACACAAACAGTGCATTGCAACCAGTCACCAAAGGCTTAGCTGCGAAACTAACAACATAATCATCCCGGAATTGGTGATTTGCTGGCATTAATAAACCGCTGAGATAGGCTCATAATGTTGTCATACGTGGTAATTCAAACTTGTTGATTCACTATGATGGATGGATTTGGATTATTATTTTACACGAATGAAGAAGACGCTCTCTTAAAGATGGCTATAAATATTATACATGTAAAATACAGTTAAAATTTTTTTCATGATCTAATAGATAAACAAATAATTAAATTATGTAAATTTGAATACAATAATTCATTTTTCTTTAAATAGTATTTGTTAATACTAGAGATCGCGTCCTTATCGAAATTCGATCAAAATTTCAGTTGATCTGAACCCAAGAAGCTTAAAAACATTTTACAATTAAAACATCTGTTCTTACTGTTTTATAGCAGTTGTTTTTACAACAACAGCTGTATAATGATTCATTCAATTCTCCTTCCTCCATAAGATTAACACTGGAACTTTGAAAACCTGTGGGGCGTAGCCCTGGAGTCCGATGTGAATTAGAATATGATTCCACTCATCTACAGGACTATACCTTTTTACAGTATGCACGGATATATACAGTATATAAACTTATAGTATATTAACTGTATATAAACGTTATATAAACTGTATATAAACGTTATATAAACTGTATATAAACGATACTGTATAGTGTATACAGTATATAAACATTATGCACTATATCCATACAGTATGCACGGATTACTACTACGTTGCGCACAAGCTGAGAAAAAAAGGGGGAAACGAAACATGCTTGAGTATTAATATATAGATTATTTTTAAACCTTTAATAAACATTTTTAAGAAAAAATCCGACGAATAACACATCAATATCCTTCCAGTGGGCCAAATTAATATAATTTCATTAGAAAAAGTAAAATGTAAAAAGCACATCACCGAATACTATTTTGTCCTTGACAAAGTTATTTTCTGTTAACATCATTTGTACTCGGTGCATTAAAATACACCGAGGTGCCGAGCTCTCCGCTTCCCTTGTAATCTTATTTTCAAGCGTAAACGAAGCTAAGCAATTTGTAATTACTAATTTATGACTAACTTAGTTTGTTTTAAACGCAAATTGATTATCTGTGAAGGCCGTTTGATCACCTGTAAATCTTATTAATTGACTTCTTGTTTGAAAAAATATATAAACTATTTGATACAACTTATTGCAAATCTTGATGAACATATAAATTTATGATCCGTTATTAAAATATGTTTATTTCCAATGTTATTTTTATGGATATAGTTACGACTATGATAAAGATAAAGTTACAATACCTTGGTCTATATTTAAACTGTTTTTAATCCAAGGTAAATATTTTCTAATATTCTCCATGGCAAACCATTCATTATGGAGTTTGGTGGAATTATGAAATCAATATTAAGACCTAAAAGGACAAGAAAACTTTGATGACCTTATTAGCTGAACTAACCTAATTTTTTCATGATAATTAACTTAATCTCATCTACACAATTAAAGCTCTTAGTAAATAAGACAGCTTTGATTGTTTGTTTTTAGGTTTATTGCTATATATTAATTTATAATTTTACTTTAGTAGCCTACTATGAATAAAAACAAACCTGATGCAGTTATCGTTACGATTAATAAACGCTAAGCCAGTTGATATAAAAAACAAACCTGATGCAGTTATCGTTACGATTAATAAAGGCTAAGCCAGTTGATATAAAAAACAAACCTGATGCAGTTATCGTTACGATTAATAAACGCTAAGCCAGTTGATATAAAAAACAAACCTGATGCAGTTATCGTTACGATTAATAAAGGCTAAGCCAGTTGATATAAAAAACAAACCTGATGCAGTTATCGTTACGATTAATAAAGGCTAAGCCAGTTGATATAAAAAACAAACCTGATGCAGTTATCGCTACGATTAATAAAGGCTAAGCCAGTTGATATAAAAAACAAACCTGATGCAGTTATCGTTACGATTAATAAAGGCTAAGCCAGTTGATATAAAAAACAAACCTGATGCAGTTATCGTTACGATTAATAAAGGCTAAGCCAGTTGATATAAAAAACAAACCCGATGCAGTTATCGTTACGATTAATAAAGGCTAAGCCAGTTGATATAAAAAACAAACCTGATGCAGTTATCGTTACGATTAATAAACGCTAAGCCAGTTGATATAAAAAACAAACCTGATGCAGTTATCGTTACGATTAATAAAGGCTAAGCCAGTTGATAGTTTAGGCCAATCAAATTATCATTAGGAAAAGGGTAAAGGAACTAATAAATTATTCATGTCAATTAACAGCATTTTGATCGTTCAATTTTGATTATTGCAATACTTTACAATTACGAATTTTATCAAGTTCATTTCATAATTTTGAAGTTCGAAAAAATTTGTTTAGTAATATTTTTATAGTAATAATTTTTTTATGATAATGAAAAATTTTTATCCCAAAACGCGTTTTGCTACTGGTTTGTTAATTTTTTATCAATAAATTTGTTTGATTTTTCCATCGTAATATTTCACCAATTTACCTTTTAGTATCCAACCACAAACAGTGAATAATCCTGGTTATAATCCTCTTATCGATTAAAGATTTAGGATTGTGGACAGATGATACCCTTGAGGGGCAGTGGGTGGACAGAACACACCCACAGAGATGTCTCCTCTGGGAACATAATCTCAGTGACCGATGGGGAATAGTCACAATAACTTTTTAATTAGCATTTTTTACGTTTTTAATTATACAAAATTTTACTAGTACAAAGTCAACAGCACTAAAAAGCCAAACAGCGTACGTTTTTAGTGTTGTTGACTTTGTAATAGTGAAATTTTGTAGTTACAATAATCATGAACGTGATATCAATCATTAGTAAAATCATTCTTAAAACGTAAATTGTCAAATCATCAATTTAAAAGATTAAAAACAAAAAAAAAAAAAAACATAGACATTTTTCAAACTTCTGATTATTTTCAATTTAATCGCTTTAAATTACATAACAAATACATTTAAAAACATCTTAATATTTAATATTTAATATTTAATTGTTTTAAATGAAAAACAAATAGACCTAACCATAGTAGTTAGATTTGGTCACTTCTGGCACAGGTCAGCTGCCCCGGAAGCCACGTGCCGGGGCACATAGCTTCCGGTCGTATATTAAATGAGGGGAGGTATGCATAAATTAAAAGTTAGTTCAAAACTGAAATTCAACTTGATAATTGGGTTACGGAAAGTATGTCAAGGTCATCCCGAGTAAGTTTTAAAAAAGCCTATCCCGCTAGCACAGGAAATAGTTCTGAGAGTTGAACTATCCGGTGATAGCGGGATAGGTAGATTTAAGTTCTGAACTTTATTCGTAAAAACAAATACAATCAATGTGCAAAAACAAATACAATCAACGTGCAATACAGGTTGAATTCTTGTGATGAAACACGGAGTTGTAGAAGCAAACGCCAACGACGAGGATAAGGTACAGGCAGAGTCCCCAGATGACATACTTGACAAGTTTGAAGAAACGTAATATCTCGAGTTGGTTTTCCCGTTCCAATTGCAAACGTTTAATTTCCAATTTCAATTTTTCTTCTTTCATCTTTTCCTCTTCCATTCTTGTGACGAAGGAAACTTCATCCATCATATCCATCATTAGTGTTGTTTTTTGGTGTTTGAAATTTTGAAACAAGTGATGTTGATAGTTCAAATGTTGGAGACGGAATGAGAAGTGAAAGCGAGGAACGTTAGTTAAACGAAGAAGTGGTGGGGGAAAGTTGAATTACAAAAAGGTGGTGGGGGAAGTTGAATCACAATGAAGTGGTGGGGGAAGGAGGTTGCTCACCATTTGCTTCCGTACTTGTTGTTGTCGTGTCTGATTGTAGAGGTGTAAGCGGAGTAAGATTCAGCAAACTATCTTCATCAGAACTTTCAACCTTATCACAAATAGGACAGGCGTAAGTTATTTCCAGATTCATTTTAACAGTGTTAAATTTACTAACAATTTCGTGTAAAGTATTAAATATTTCTTGCAAATCTTCTTTGGAATTTACTTCGAAACTAGAATTCATTCGTGCCAACGGAGAGTTGTTCATCGTGCGAGAGTCGGTGATTGAATGAAGATCGGCGTTTAGGAAGGAGGTTTATTTGTCGGTGAGCATGAGCTTGTGACCAAGTAAATAGTTAAGTTCCTCTTCTTCGTCTTTTAATTCACTTATTCTAACTGAATTAGTTGTTTCGTCTTCCTCACTCTGTGATGACGATGAAGAAAATAACTCACCAGGAATTAAATATTTAACCACAATTCTGAACCATCTCATAGGATATTTGTCCATGATAGAAAGTAAATTTTGAAACAATTCTTCCATCTCCTCCCTCTCAGTTATTATATGTTCAAACTTGATAAATTTTGCTTCCATGTTGTTAGTTAGAGTGTTGGAAGTGAAATGATTTAAAGTTTAATATAATATTAAATAAAAATTACAACCGGTAGTGGGGGGAAATCTCAAGGTCATCCAATTGAAGTTTTAAAAAAGAGTGTATAACTGAAATTACACATTCAATGGTTCTACAGGATCGGAATACCAATCTGATCTGTATTTACATCTTTTTATCATATGTGTACAAAAATCATCTTGATGAGACTTGGTGCGTTGACAATGAGCTAGATCGAGAGGATGAAATTTGAAACATCTTTGAGGACAGCATGTATGAAAATATCTTGATTTGTAAAATTTGAAAGTTCGCAATTCCGGTGGCGGTAGTTGTTTTGTTTTGCACTTGCAGTAACAAGATCCAAAAAATTCACATTTAGTGCAAGCTAACCCGTCCACCATCATTGGTCCTAAATCTGTACACTGTTGTTCACAACAGTAACGAGGTTCGTACTTGTACTTTTGTTCTTCCATGTTGACGCTGCTGAGTCCAGTGAAAGAATAAGAGTGTATAGTGTTGAATAGTCAGTTTTATGTACTACAAAAAGTGGTGGGGGTAATTTCAAGGTCATCCAAACGAAGTTTTAAAAAATTATACCTTACTAATGTAAGGAATGTTTATACTTAAGAAGTTTATTTCTGTTTATCTTCTTCAGACTTTGTCTGTTTCTGTTTGTTTTCTTCAGCCTTTTTCTCTCTCTCCGCTTTAGCCATAGCAATAAGTTCTTCAGTCGATAGTGGATGTACTTCAGGAAATTTTAAAATTAATTTAGCTTGATATCCTTCTTTAGTTAATATATTTAAATCTTCAGTCATTTGTTCAACGGTGTTGTAATCTTTTCCATAGATTTTTCCATCAAGTTCGATCATCATTCTGTATAACATCTTTAAAATTAGGTGCGAGAGTCGGGAAGCGAATGATTAGTTATACAAGTATCATTCCCTTTTTATCAACTTGATATTGATCACGTGATTCCTTAGTTTTATTTGTTAAAAGTTATTTAACATTGGTAATACTTGTGGAACTTGATGTTATGTTGACCAGTCGGTGATGAAGATGTTGTAGGTTGTGTTGAAAGAAATACTTCATCATCACAGTATTTTGTTTTAGTAAACATCCTTACATTAGTAGCACTAACATCAACAGTTAAGTGATAACCACCGGTAAGTAAAACTCGCATTTCGTTGGTTAAATCTTCAAGTTGTTCAAAACTCGTAATGGTGTTGGTATCGTAAGATGCACACTTGACCTTTAGGGACATGTTGAAGTTTTGTATTTAGTTATAGAGAGTGAGATGTGTACGGTACGAAAGGTAGTCGTAGACTGATGAATTTCACAAGTTGATTTTCACTTTTATTATCACACAAAATTGGGTCAAGGTCATCCCGTGGAATTTTTAAAAAAAGCAACATATTGCTATGTACAAAGACATAACAATATGTTGCTTCTTTTATTTTTTGTTTTGTTTTATATCATCTTTATTGAGAAACCATTACAAACATATATTTACAAAGTTATGTACAAACTAGTTAGTAGTAGGTGTTACATGAATAGTTAGTTCAGTTGAGTTGTTTCCACTCGGTCCGTGTGAAACTAAATAGAGTGCACCAGGTTGAATAACTCGAAGATCTTCATTTTGTAGAAGTTGTACAAACCGTTTCGGTAGGAAGATTTGAAACTTCGGTTCGTCACCAACTGTATACGGCGCCTCGCTCAATGTGCAATTAATAGCATCACCAACTGAAGTGTCCATCTTCTTGATTGTATGTATGATGTAATGTTTTTCTTCTTTTAGTTCAGAACATCTCTTCTTCGGTAAGATTGTTGATTTTGAATGAGCGTTGAATTGATCAACCAAATTTTGAAGAAAGTTCTGTGATGCCATCTTGATGTTATTGTTAATCTTCTTGTTAATAATAATGTCCGTCGGAGATGTTGTCTCTTCGGAGGTTCGAGTAATACTCATGCTGCGTCATGGTAGCGCTCTCACTTTTATTACCGACATTACCCCCACCATTCTGTTGAAGGAAATTATTCAAGCGGTAGGCATTCTTCAAAGCGCACTGTGACCTTCGATGTTTAAAACTCTTTGATGAAATACAAAGTTCATTGAAATAGCATTGGAAATCTCTATCTATTATTGCATTTATCACTTCGTTGCTTGTAAATGATTGTATCCAATTAGCTTTTTCCAATCCTCTTGTGTAGATAGTTTTGAACTCTTTGCAGTAATGATTCATAATGTGCGGCATCATGTTATAATTAATAAAACCTTCATCCCATCTTAAGTTGTGAAAATGTTTGTACAACCATTTGTTTGTAACTTTCGCTTTAGTTGTTAATCTATTGAATGGTAATGGAGGTTTGAATAAGTAATGATAAACTTCAGATGTGTTCATATCCAAAATTACTAATTCTTTTATAATAAAATTTCCATCATTTCCTCGAAAAGCTTGAAATTCAATTATACCTTTTTTAACTTCCATTATATGTGGCGCATTAGAAAACGAAACCCGTTTGTCCATGATGAAGTCTCGTCAGCAACTGACTTGTATTACAAACACGATTGTTCTTCTTTAACTTCTTGCGCTTCTTCGTCGATATTAAAGTTGGTGTGATAGTTGTTCAATTGTCTCCACATATCCACTTCTTGAGGTATTCGATTAAAAATTGAAGTATCCACAGGACCGTATAGAATTGGAACGAAAGGTTGTCTGTCCAATGTATCGATTAGATAGTCTTTGATTATTGCACTTGAAAATATTAGTTGTTTCAAATATCTGGTGACGGGACCGGTAGTACAACTTAAAGTGTAAAATTCTTCTTTAGTCAAATGTAATTTTACATCATGTCTAGTTAAATCTCTGAAGCGAACCATTTGTCCCCCACGATGTTTCACTATATCAACTTCAATATTTGATTCCAATAAACTTAATCTTGT